>OY992884.1:75120195-75305195 GCA_963921405.1 Cepaea hortensis | reverse complement strand
TGCTTACACTTGGCATGCGTCTGGGTAAGAATCTGGTTGATAATTCTTACAATGCAAATGTGAATGTACAAAAACTTGAGGAAAGCTTTGAAGCGTCGCTAAATCTGTAGGCACATATATGGCTGAAAAACTAAATCCTTGGATACTGTGACAAGGTGGTTGGCGTAATTTTTATACTTGGCTGCAAACAACAGTTGAATAAATAAATAGAGACGCTTACATCTCAATATTTCGTTGTTATTGTGAATGTGAGAGCGCCTAAGTGTGTCTATATAACACATACAATAAACCATCACCATCACAAACCTGAGCACGAGGGAAGAAAAATATAGAATGCTCCAGTTTGTGACGGCATCAACACGGCAGCTGATTAAAGAGGAGGCTAAGATATGTTTTAATTTCCGGCTCGTGAAAAAGTGCTGAGTTGACTTTTGCACACGGCACCACTGTTTTAAAACGTGGTCGTCGCGTGTTTTGATGGGTAAGAATCCCCGTCCGCCCGGCCACAATCGCCCGTAATCACCGCAATAGACCAACCGACAGACCGACCGCTTTCCCTTTCATCTGCTCACATAGACAACGTCATGCATGCGCAGACGCCCAGTAACGAAATGACAATACTTATCTCCCATTAGTGAGCAAAACTAGCTCCCCTTAGTAACGAAATCAGGCAATAATTCTCTCCCCTTTAGTCCTTACAATCGGTCGTCTTTATCTCCGCTTAGTAACTGTCGACTACAACCATATAAAGAAAACCTATGAATAAGGATGTAAAAAAAGAAAATCTAACCATTGGTGAGGTCGGTCCACTGAAGGAGAAGACAAAATGGCTCGTGGTGACCTATGCATTATGAATCCTGTTCCAAGAGGAGTCTACTTTCCTAACTTGGCACAGGTTACTGCAAGTAAAGTTGGAAGCTATACATCGATAGATGATAGTTGACTTAGGAGCGATACGCTACCCTGTGATGAAGAAAAATCCCCTAGCGCCCTCAAGTATAACACACAGGATAGACACAACTAGTTCACTCAGCTTCTATCCTTGCACACTACACTACTATTAATTATCGTGAGGTGTAAAAGGCACTAAATGTCAGTATATTAAATTTTTGTGTGATGGTCTATAAATTAGACCTCACATTTTAATTATAAATGAAAACAAAGTGTGGCTCCCCTCGGGAGATAGAAAAAGAAAAAAAAAAACGAAGTATCCTATCAATGTTCGGTCCTGGCTACTATAGTGAACTAGGCCGTTTCATTGAAGAGGCATTGAATCGTTGAGGAAAAGTGAAGCACGTGGTGGTGAGTTGGAGTCAGATTGATGGTTCAGAACTTAGCTTAGGTCCGTAGCTCCCATGATAGTTGTCTGCAGCTTTCTCCTCCTGCCCTTCTTGAGTTCTCACTTGATGATGACAGTGAATGTGACTGTACTACGTTAGATCGTTGAATGAATGTGTACTAACCACTGTTCAATTCTCTGATGTAGGTGTCACAAAATTAAAGGATGTAGCTTTGGTCAGCTTTAGCTAAAAGTCTGTGTAGCTGTGATAAGCAAATTGTCTATATTATGGCTATCTACTTAAACATGGGTCTTGGTGACTCAGGTAACACAATAGATAGCACGTGCAGTATCTAGAGCGTAGAACTCATTGATAATGTTGATTGATGATGATGGTGTCGCTAAAGGGTGAACCACAACAACTCTGCAATTAAAATCTAACAGAAAATCTGGTAAGCGGTGGGCTGGAATCACTCTTCCATCTCTATTCAACCACTGTGCTATAGCTATAGTCCTCTCATAATGTACAGGTAGCTCTAATTATGAGGACAAATTCGAAACTGTTATTCTTTTTGTACGCATAGACAATATATAAAGGATTGAACTACACTCCTACATGACAGTGCCTATCCCTATCCATGAGGAGAGTACGGTCTGACCCTGAATTAATATAGCCATGAGTGAAATGATCAAATTGCATTGCAGCGGATAGAAATATTCAAGACAAGTAATGATTCTGTAACTAGCATTGAATAACTACACATCTTCATTCTGGATCTCGCTATCGAAGCAACCCCTAACTGTGACTGTACTGTTGATGTGATAGGAAAGGAAATGGATCACAAACCTAACCACCACAACTGACACTCCTAAGTGTACAAGAGACACAAGGGTGTATTGTAATGTAATGAAATTGCTCCAGATACAAAGGTGAATGCATCTGCTCCTGAGCAGGTAACAAAGACTAATATTCAAGAACGCACCATGATATACAATAGCACAGTGGAATGCTACTATTCAAGAACCAATGAGTTCGCTGCTACACAGCGGCATACCAATACTCGAGATACCTCTATGTTAAAATCAAGAAGTCCTTCTGAACCCACTCTCTACTGATATTCATTCCTAGAAGCCTAAGAATAGTCTCCAACGTGTACTGCCTAGGTTTGTGAGATACCTCTATGTTAAAATCAAGAAGTCCTTCTGAACCCACTCTCTACTGATATTCATTCCTAGAAGCCTAAGAATAGTCTCCAACGAGTACTGCCTAGGTTTGTGAGATACCTCTATGTTAAAATCAAGAAGTCCTTCTGAACCCACTCTCTACTGATATTCATTCCTAGAAGCCTAAGAATAGTCTCCAACGAGTACTGCCTAGGTTTGTGAGACACCTCTATGTTAAAATCAAGAAGTCCTTCTGAACCCACTCTCTACTGATATTCATTCCTAGAAGCCTAAGAAGAGTCTTCAACGAGTACTGCCTAGGTTTGTGAGATACCTCTATGTTAAAATCAAGAAGTCCTTCTGAACCCACTCTCTACTGATATTCATTCCTAGAAGCCTAAGAATAGTCTTCAACGAGTACTGCCTAGGTTTGTGAGACACCTCTATGTTAAAATCAAGAAGTCCTTCTGAACCCACTCTCTCTACTGATATTCATTCCTAGAAGCCTAAGAATAGTCTCCAACGTGTACTGCCTAGGTTTGTGAGACACCTCTATGTTAAAATCAAGAAGTCCTTCTGAACCCACTCTCTCTACTGATATTCATTCCTAGAAGCCTAAGAATAGTCTCCAACGTGTACTGCCTAGGTTTGTGAGATACCTCTATGTTAAAATCAAGAAGTCCTTCTGAACCCACTCTCTCTACTGATATTCATTCCTAGAAGCCTAAGAATAGTCTCCAACGTGTACTGCCTATGTTTGTGAGATACCTCTATGTTAAAATCAAGAAGTCCTTCTGAACCCACTCTCTCTACTGATATTCATTCCTAGAAGCCTAAGAATAGTCTCCAACGTGTACTGCCTAGGTTTGTGAGATACCTCTATGTTAAAATCAAGATGTCCTTCTGAACCCACTCTCTACTGATATTCATTCTCATTCCTAGAAGCCTAAGAATAGTCTCCAACGTGTACTGCCTAGGTTTGTGAGACACCTCTATGTTAAAATCAAGAAGTCCTTCTAAACCCACTCTCTCTACTGATATTCATTCATAGAAGCCTAAAAATAGTCTCCAACGTGTACTGCCTAGGTTTGTGAGATACCTCTATGTTAAAATCAAGATGTCCTTCTGAACCCACTCTCTCTACTGATATTCATTCCTAGAAGCCTAAGAATAGTCTCCAACGTGTACTGCCTAGGTTTGTGAGATACCTCTATGTTAAAATCAAGAAGTCCTTCTGAACCCACTCTCTCTACTGATATTCATTCCTAGAAGCATAAGAATAGTCTCCAACGTGTACTGCCTAGGTTTGTGAGATACCTCTATGTTAAAATCAAGATGTCCTTCTGAACCCACTCTCTCTACTGATATTCATTCCTAGAAGCCTAAGAATAGTATCCAACGTGTACTGCCTAGGTTTGTGAGATACCTCTATGTTAAAATCAAGAAGTCCTTCTGAACCCACTCTCTCTACTGATATTCATTCCTAGAAGCCTAAGAATAGTCTCCAACGTGTACTGCCTAGGTTTGTGAGATACCTCTATGTTAAAATCAAGAAGTCCTTCTGAACCCACTCTCTCTACTGATATTCATTCCTAGAAGCCTAAGAATAGTCTCCAACGTGTACTGCCTAGATTTGTGAGATACCTCTATGTTAAAATCAAGAAGTCCTTCTGAACCCACTCTCTCTACTGATATTCATTCCTAGAAGCCTAAGAATAGTCTCCAACGTGTACTGCCTAGGTTTGTGGTACACCCAGTATCCAGGTCTGATGACACTTGCCAGGTTGGATACGCTAGACCAAAATCTCTTAGCGAAAAGTAAATTACCACATTAAACGTAAATACGTACTAAGTAAACGTAACATTAATGTAAGCATATCTTAAATAACTTTTATAATACACTGCATACTAAGCAAGAGAGGATGGTGAAGCCAGGCTTTCGCCACAGTAACGAAAACCAGAGTATTTATCTCCCCTGTGAAGCCTGATTGACATTCGGGATTGCCTTGTTGACGTCACGCCAATGACCTTAATAGACGCAAAGAAGCGGCTTTCGGTGGTTTTAAGCCACATTTACTAATCGTTACGTGAAGAAATTACTACTGATCTGCCTATGTATGTTGTATTTTATGCAGTCCTGGAGTGTGTGACCTGCTGTCTGCGACGCCAATCCACATGTGCACATGGCTGATTCACCAATCTTGAACTTTGTATACATGTGGATGCGTAATCTATTGTGTCCTGTTCTGAGGCGCAGAATAATGAATTGTTCTGATACGTTAATCTATGATATTTTAATTAAAAATTGAACAAACTATATGGTCCTTGCATTTGTTCCTTGCGGATTTGTAAAACGAAGCTATAGGTCAAACAGTCACTTCAATATTAAATATTCTGCCCTGCTTAAACCTTCTAAATTGTATTTTTCAGTTCAAAGACCAGATTGGTTCACCCAGCTTATTCTCAACCATTGTGTCATGAAGTACATTACTAGTTAACGAATGGTTATAATACACTTAAGATATCTGACCACTGAGTGGTTACCACTGTTGCGAAATTGTATTCATTTATTTATTCATTCAATGTGGATTATTTCAACGAAATAACAGAAATAACAAATAGGTGACACAATGTTTATATAGTTCTATCTGTCTTTTATGTCTGTCTGTCCTGTATACATGTCCGACATGCCTGCCTATCAGTAATGTCTGGCCGTAAGTCCCATCTGACTATATTTTAGTATCTATGTCTTCCTGTCCTGTCTTTCTGTTTCTGTGTCGCTTTATCTCTCTCTCTCTCTCTCTCTCTCTCTCTCTCTCTCTCTCTCTCTCTCTCTCTCTCTCTGTCTGCCTGCCTGGTATGATTGTCTGTTCTGTATGCCTGTCTGTGCTGTCAGTCATGTCTGTTCATTATGTCTGTCTGTCGGTCCTGTCTAGCCTTTCCTACAACTAGGCGCTTCCACCGGGTCTCGGATGGTGTGGTGGCCTCTAGACACTTTGGCTAGCTGTGAATATGTTGAATAAGCATCCGTGGACCAACAAAAGCAGTTGTCACTGAGAGGAGACGAGTTAGTTGGTTGGGCAGCTATCTCTATAACATACCACAAAACTCTATGACGTGGCAATCAATGGGCAAGAGGGGCCATATATACTCTCCCCCTCCTCCACCTGCTGCCTTGCAGGGTCTGTCTTTTAGACAAAGGTTAGTGGAGTCAACTATACACAAACCGGCGAAAGGTAAGGGGAAACCACCACTGTATTTTCCCAAGAAAATCATGCCTCTAGAACAGGGGTCACCAAACTTTTTTTCACGGCGGGCCGGATAACTGACAAAATGACGAGCGCGGGCCACATACTAATTCTGGTCAATACTTATGCCAGTCCCCTTATTGAAGATCTTACGGACGCGGTTCATAAACCCGTATACCTGCGTTCGAAACACAGCTACGCGCGATTTGGCAACATACTGCGTTGTGCTGGTTTTTACGCTATGATAGTGGTGCCAGTCGTTCAGAAAGCAATGGCAAACTACTGAACGTAAACTTGCCAAGACATCAAAAATAGCAAACAATACTGGTGTTGACCGCAAACGCCTTGTAAATGATATGCATAGTGAGATTTGTGAAGCTGATATTTGGCTTTCAAGATATCATCAATTTTTGGTTTGGAATTGCTCCAACCAATTTTCTTTGACAGTCGCATTTGCCACCTCATGGGTTGTAGTTATTAAGCCTCTTTTTTCCTTTTTTTTAATTTTTTTGAGGCGCAATGTAACAAACAAATCGTCTGTCAAGACAATAAGGTGCCAATTGTAATGGTTAGGTACTTTTGATAAAAGAATATACAGATCGAAATCGCCTAAATGCAATATTTCTGCAGATCTGGTTTATTACATAAAGTAGGACAGACACTTGGATCATCGCACAGAGCTCAAAGAGCAAACGTAAACATTTGCGTAAGGATCTGCTCCAGCAGAAAGGTTGAAAAATGCTGGCCTAGAGACCTGCTAGATTAACTCCCTGACCGGGGAATTCTTCTGAGCTGGGGTTAATATTTTCGTAATAACACGAGGCTTCTGTGGCATTTTTATGCTATGTTTACTACGTTATTGCCTCTGTTCACACTTGTAGTTCACTTACCTATCACTGTCAAACAAAGAAATCCTTGTTACATAAGTTTAAAATACATGACTGGCAAAAAGAGGTAAATATTTCGGGAGCATCGGACCTGTATTGACAGCCGGACGAATATGGGGACGGGAAAGAAGAGCGTGTGTTTGTGTGTGTGTGTTGCCATGGAAACCGCGATAACGTCAGAGCGTAGGCGGCGCTACTACGAGCCGGAGAAGGACTGGGATGGCGCGAAATAAGCAAACATAAGTAAACAAGACAATCTAGATACAATAATTTATAACTGAAAATGGTAAATTTGGGACGCATAGCAGCCAGGAGGTCTCCGCACATGTGAAGATCTCCTATTACTCTAAACATAATATTTACATTTAAATTGTTTCACAACGTCTCGTGTTCCATACGTTATATCAAGCAAGTTCGAGTACCTTCGGCGGGCCGGATGAAATGACGTCGCGGGCCGGATCCAGCCCGCGAGCCGTCGTTCGGTGACCTCTGCTCTAGAAGTAAACCAAGATATACAGCTTTGCTTTATTGACTACACAAAGGCTTTCGATAGAGTTAGACGTATCAACATGGTAGAGATATTTGCAGATCTACAAATTGATGGGAAGAACATTAGACTTATAAAAAACATATATTGGAAACAACAAGCTGCCGTAAGGATTGACAATGAAGTGGGACAATATCAGCCTATTAAGCGAGATATGAGACAGGAATGTGTAACGTCTACAGATCTTTTTTCCCTGTACATTGAAAATATTTTCAGATATATAGAAGACATAAATGGTATCACCATCGGAGGACGAAACATCAATAACATTAGATATGCAGATGACAAAGTATTGATTGCAGACAACAAGCAGGATCTGCAACAATTAGTAGATGCGGTTGTTGCACACAGTGAACAACTAAGGTTAGAATTACATTGTAAAAAGACACAGATTATGGTCGTCACTAGCAAGAATGAAAACTACAATATAGTATACAAGTAATTGGGAATATTCTTAAACAAGTGAATTGGTACAGTTATCTCGGAACAGTAATAACATCTGATGGAAGATGCTTTGAAGAGATTAGAACAGGAATCATCATGGCGAAATCAGCTTTTAGCAAGATGAAAAACATACTGACCAATAAAAAGATGCCAATTGAAACGAGAAAAATAGTTTTGAAGTGTTACATAGAACCTGTACTTTTGTATGGATGTGAAACGTGGACAATGAGCAGCTGAAAAACACCTGACGGCTGTAGAAATGTGGTTTCTGAGGAGAATGCAAAGAATACCAAGGACAGACAGAAAAACCAATGAACAAGTCCTCCAAGAAACAAATGAAAATCGTACACTAATTTGCGAAATTAGACGTTGACAGTCAAGATATTTTGGACATGTTATGAGAAGAAATAAATTGGAGAACTTGGTGACTACTGGCAAGATCGAGGGAAAGAGCTCAAGGAGAAGACAGAGAAGTAAATACCTGGATGGCTTGGCTGCGTGGCATGGTCGAGACAGGAACACTGAGCTGATCCACGACTCTGGTAGTCGAGTGAAATGGCGAATCATGACCGCCCACGCTTACCGGCATGGCACATGATGGATGGAAATGAAATCGTTAAAGATAATGACAATAGCGTCTCTTCGTCCGTTAGGGAGCATCATGTGCTACAGGTGATACCCGATCTTCGTCAAGCGACTGTAAGCAAATTAAAGTTTAAACATACACTAAATGTTGGTACATGGAATGTCAGAACACAGCTAGAATGGAAAATGAGATAATGTCAAGAAAGAGATGGAAAGTATGAAGATAAATATATTAACGATTAGTGAAATGCGATGGCAAGATGCGTTGGGGGGGGGGGGGTATTTAGATGCGTATATAATTGTTTACTCAGGAGGGAAGGACTACAAAAGGGGTGTTGGCATAATTTTGGATCAAATGAATGCTAGGACAGTTAAACGATTTTGGACAATCTCAAAGAGAGTATTATTAGTGAAACTCCATGGCAAACCTCTGAATATTAACATAGTACATGTATATGCGCCAACAGCAGACTGTAAAGAAGAAGATATAGATATATAACTAATTAGACATGGTCGAGGACCAATGTAAACATTTTGAAATGACTGGTATCCTCGGGGATTTCAATGTCAAAGTAGTCAACGAAAAGGTAAGTGGTGTGACTGGTGGCTATGGCCTAGGTGATAGGAATGATAGAGGCTACAGATTAATAGGCGAGGTGAGCAGAACAAACCCTGGTCTAGTACAGTCGAAGACAGCATGCACTTTCTTCGAGCTGGCGGAAAGCCCTGCAAGATTATGGTGTTTAAGTAGACACATATTATGTTTTGAGGAAATGTAATTTATACTGTTTTACTGTTTGTAAATTTAATTCTTTTTGAACAAATAGTTCTTCCCCCCCCCCCTTTCTCCTCTCTCTCTCTCTCTCTCTCTCTCTCTCTCTCTCTCTCTCTCTCTCTCTCTCTCTCTCTCTCTCTCTCTCTCTCTCTCTCTCTCTCTCTCTCTCTCTCTGCCAAATGGTGCATTAATTTCTGACCATCCCTCCTGTTTCTTTAAAATAAACATCTCCTATAATAATAAATCATACAATTCAACTGCGCATGCGTTTCCCTAGTTACTTTGGTCATATTTAAAATATCATAATAACATGATTGATAGTAATGCCTTGACTGAATACTAAACTTATTAAAAATTCTATTCAAGCATTCTGCCGAATTAGCAGATATTTTTTTTTTATTTATGTTGCATACCCCTTAAAGGACGTTGCAGTCAATAGCAGCATTTTACTGCCGTTATTGATGTCTTGGCAAGTTTTTACGTTCAGTAGTTTGCCATTGCTTTTTGAACGGACTGGCTCCCATACCAACATGTTAAAACCAGCTCGACACGGTCTGCAATGACCAGATAACAAAATTAAAAGCACATAGATTTGAAATGAGCTCGGGACATAATTAGTAATATTACGCAGGGGAAATAACTAGAATTTTAAAATAAATCATATACCAGCTACAATATTTTCATCTAACCAACAAAATCTCCCTAATATTCTTTTGGAAATAAAGTACTCAATACGACAGTCAGAAATTGTAAAACTAAATAAATACTTTTAGTAGACTCCTTACAGAAAAGTTTGTGAATCTTTACTTATTTACATTTTATATTCAACTTTAACGTTCTACCTTATTTCTTGAAATAATGAATAGCATACTTTTAATGACAGTATCGTCATCAACTCTACGTCAATTCCTCTTTATGGGAAAAAACAATTTTTTACTGGCCTCCTAGGGCCACACAAAAGTTAAAGACAATTAACCATTTAATTCCAAATTTTGATACCATCCATCCATCCACCATGTGCCATGCCGGTAAGCGTGGGCGGTCATGTTCTGCCATCTCACTCGATCACCAGAGTCGTGGATCAGCTCCGTGTTTCTGTCTCGACCATGCCACAAGGCCAAGCCATCCAGGTACTTGCTTCTAGGTCTTCCCCTTGGTCTGTTCCTCTCGATCTTACCAGTTGTCACCAAGTTCTCCAAATCATTTCTTCTCATAACATGTCCAAAAAATTGTGACTGTCTACGTCTAATGTCTCTAATCAGTTTACGACATATAATCAGATTGCTACTGGAACTAGTAGTGTTGGAACTCTTCGCTGGCTGCTGAGGATGCGGACGGAGCGCTAATGGGAATGTCCCGAATGCTGTGATGTCGGTTCATAAATCAATCAATCAATCAATCAGTTTACGATCTTCATTTGTTTCTTGAAGGACTTGTTCATTGGTCTTTCTGGCTGTCCATGGTATTCTTTGCATTTTCCTGAGAAACCACATTTCTACAGCCATCAGGTGTTTTTCAGCCTGACTGCTCATTGTCCAAGCTTCACATCCATATAAAAGTACAGGTTCTATGTAGCATCTCAACACTCTTTTTCTCGTTTCAATTGACATCTCTTTATTTGTCAGTATGTTTTTAATCTTGCTAAAGGCTACTTTTGCCATGGCGATTCTTGTTCTAATCTCTTCAAGGCATCTCCCATCAGATGTTAGTAATGTTCCGAGATAATTGTACCTATTCACTTGTTGAAGAATATTCCCATTTACTTCTATATTATATTGTGGTATTTTGTTCTTGCTAGTGACGACTATAATCAATGTCTTTTTACAATTTAATTCTAACCTTAGTTGTTCACTGTGTGTAACAAACGCATCTACTAAATTTTGCAGGTCCTTCTTCTGCGTTCATCCGGATTTTTTTTTTTCGGACGTGATTGCGTTGTGCCTGTTTACAGCAGAGCTGCGTTCTTGCGCCGTTAGGCCGACACATCTGACTTCTGCGGGCATTTGTTGACCGGGTTAACCTTCCCGGTTTTGCAGGTCCTGTTCATTGTCTGCAATCAAGACTGTATCATCTGCATATCTAATGTTATTGATGCATTGTCTCCCAATGTTGATTCCTTCCATATCTTCAATATTTCTGAAAATACTTTTACTGTACAGGGAAAACAGATATGGAGACAATACATATCCCTGTCTCACACCTCTCTTAATAGGCTGATATTGGCCTACTTCATTATCAACTCTTATGGCAGCTTGTTGTTTCCAATATATGTTTTTTACAAGTCTAAGGTCTTTTCCATCAATTTTGTAGATCTTATCTATATATATTTTTCACTTGTTGACATGTCTCACTTTATCGAAAGCCTTTGTGTAGTCAATAAAGCAAAGGTGTAGATCCTTGTTTACATCTATAGAACGTTCGATTACGGTTCTCAGTATATACACAGCATTTACTAACCCTTGCCTTCTACAAACCCACATTGTTCTTCTCCTATTTTAGGTTGTATTTTCCTCCTAACTCTTTGCATGATAATTCTTAGCAAAATCTTCGTGATGTGACTCATTATACTAATTGTTTGATGTTGACCACACTCCAAGGCTCCTGATTTCTTTGGGATTGCAATAAATACAGAATTACATAACTCATGGGGTATATTTCCAGTATCATATATTGTATTAAGCAGACTGGTAACTTTATCTATTCCATATTCTTCTAAAGCATTAATCATTTCTGTTGTGACGCTGTCTGAACCGGGGATCTTACCAGATTTCATATGGTTAAGAGCATTCTGAACCTCCATCTTCAAAATTGCTGGTCCTTCATTATTATTTTGAACATCTTACTGTTCGTCTCTGTTATCGTCATAGAGGTTGTTCACGTAATCTGACCATACATGTAAGATCTGATCTTTTTCTATTATGACTCTTCCATCTTTTGTCTTTAGGCAGCCTGCTGATGTACGTGTTCTTTGATTAGTAAGATCCTGAATTCTTTTGTGCATTAGTTTCGCATTTTTACTGTTGTGTTGTTTTTCAATTTCTCTGCAATTGTTCTCAAGCCATGTTTCTTTTGCCTCCTTACATAAGGTTCTGACTTTTCTGTGAATTTCTTCATATTTGGCAGGAATATTTTTGTTCTGTCTTCTTGTTTCCATTAGATGTAAAATTTCTTCAGTCATCCATGTCTTACGGCCCACTTTCTTTACTTTTGGAATAGTTTTTTCTGCTGCACAACTGATTGAATTCTTCAGCATTTCCCATTGATCATCTACATCTTGAAATAGGATCTTTAGATCAGACAATAAATCAAATTTGTTCTTTACTTCTATGTTAAAATTATCTTGTATTTCTTTGTCAGTTTTCAATTTGCACAAGTCATATTTAGGGTTTCCTGCTGTATACTTGACTTTCTTTAACTTTACTCTCAATGTGCCTGTAATTAATCTGTGATCACTGTAACAGTCTGCATTTGGAACTGTTTTTACGACTGCTAACGAATTTCGAAACCTTTTGCTCCCCCGATGTGTCTCCACTTTGCCGTGGTGTGGGAGCATGAGTGTCCCACTGATCCTAAGCGCTATGCCGATGGATATTAACTACATATTGGACAGCTCTTGGGATAGGGACCAGACTAAGAGAGACACAACCTGCTGTTCTGCAGGTAGACTGAGGATAGCAGACTAAAACAGGCGAACGATGCCAATAATCTGTGTGGACACAACCTTTAAGGCTCTCAGCCGAGGAGTATGGCTGAACGTCTCTAAGCGTCTCACGCCTCGGACGTGAGAGCCTGGCCGACACATACTTACATCAAAATTGAGGTAAGGTGCTGATAACGCTACATGCTTGGTGCAGATACTCGCTCGATGGCTCATAGCTGGGGGATTTGAGGGATCCCCGGATGAGACGGCCTGGTCGTTTCTCGCCCACAGACGCACGGAGGTAAGATGCTGAGCCGGCAGCACATGTAGCCTACCTCGTGAGCGAGAGGTAGAAATACATCTCGGTCGCATGTTCCGATGAAAATCTGTAACCTTACTCATGGAGTGAGTGTAGTCAAACTTGAAAAATTGCCTCGTTGACACTAAATGGAACGCTTGGCTTGCGAATCCATTAAGTGGCAGCCCGAAGCAAAAGCTTGCTGTGTGGAAGTCGAAATAAGAGTCTAACTTGTCTCGAAATCCGAGGAAGGCTAACCTCATTAAAAATGCCCGCTGAAGTCGGAAGTGCCAGCCTACGGGCGGCAAAATAAAAATGGCACTACGCAATTACGTCCGAGTGAAATGTCTTTCGTGACCGGAAAAGCTCTAACTAGTCTTCCCTCGTGCTAGGAAAATCTACCTAGTTTCCGAATGCCGCTGTTGTTCGGAACAGCTCTGACTAGGTAGTTTCCCGAATGTCCGTCGTGCCTGGAACAGCTCTGACGGGCGCAACGACAAGCACATGTCCGTGTCGAAAACTCGTTGAGTGGATACCGTCTGTAGACCTGTCTGGTTTGTATGGGAACGGCCTGGGGAGAACGAAATGCCCAATATATTGAAGTGAGGAATTAAAGCAGCTATGAGCAGGACGTGACGATTCCCTCGGTGAGCTCAGCACCAGGGCGCTATGTGTCGGCCCTGCAATTATGGAAGCCACCCTGGATGGAAGAAAATGCTATGAACTGTCCATGCCTTCCATTGAGGGATGATCTAAGTCTTCGGCTGTTCCAACTTGACCTGCTGGCATGTGGACGGTACCACAAAAGTGAGAGTCTCCCAGGAATGCTAACCTGGTCAAAACAGCATGCTAAAAGTCGGATGTGTTGGCCTGAGGGTTTCGATCCAAGAGTGCCTAACTAGACACACCGCAATCACATCTGGAAAAAAAAAACACTCCGGATGAAAGCAAAGAAAATGAAGAAACCGTTTGCTAATCAGGATATAATGTATCTGGTTTTTAATCATGCTGTCTGGCCTCCTCCATGTACATAATCTTCTAGGATGCTGTTTAAACCAGGTGTTTCCTACAACCATTTCTTGTTCTTTTGCCCATTCTACAAGTCTGTATCCTCTTTCATTTCTCTCTCCCAAACCATGGTGGCCTACACTGCATCCATCGCTTTGCTTTCCTATTTTTGCGTTGAAATCACCCATTATGATTTTTATTTCTGATTTTTTACAGTTTTTCAATGCAGACTCCATGTCATTGTAAAATTATTCTATACTTTCTTCACTGCATTCACTTGTTGGGGCATATACTTGAATGATATTTATTTTAAAAGGTCTTCCATTTAATTTTACTAATAGAACTCTGTCTGACACAGCCCGATATCCTTTGACAGAATTTGATGTTTGCTTATCTAATATAATGGCTACACCTCTTTGCTGTTCTTCTTATCTTCTTGATACCATCACACTTGAATATTAACATGATAGGTATATGTGAGACCAAAGGGCATTATTATTCATCCACTCATTCAGTAGCATGTCCTTTGCAGAACCTCGCTCCCATAACAACTTTCCGGAAAACCTCTCGATCATAAGCAAGATGTCCCGCGTCCAATACAACCATATGGAGATCATCCGCCACATCCTGCACCCATCTTCTCTTTGGCCTTCCTCTTCCTCTCAGGCATATACCCCTCCATTATTGTTCTCTCCAAACTTTCGTGACGTTTCAAGTGACCAAAATATTTCAACTTTCTTTGTTTCATCGTCCTTAATAGCCAACTTTCTTCAATATTCAGCTCTTGAAGTATTGATGCATTTGTTCTTTTCTTTACCCAAGATATTCTTAGAACTCGTCTATAACATTTATATTCAAAGGCATTTATGCGCTGCTCAGCTTGTTTAGTAAGTGTCCAGGTCTCACATGCGTATGTTGCAATGGGAAAGATGCATGCTCTTAAAGATTTATTGTTTGTAGTTCTGTCTATCCCATTCCATAATTTATTCAGTTGTTTTAGTTTTTGAAGAGCAATTGATAAGATAGTCGTCGTTTAATTTCTTTCATTGTGTCACTGTTGTTCGTAATCAATGACCCAAGATATTCAAAATTTTCCACCACCTCCAATTTTTCCTCATTAACATATGTTTCTTTCTCCATAGTGGTTTTATCTGTATGTATTATCTTTGTTTTTGCAATGTTGAGATACAAGTTGTGATTTTCACTATTCAATTGGGTTGAGGCTATTAGGTTTTCTATACCAGTCTGTGTTGTGGATAGCAATACTGTATACCGAATCTCTGGTATGTCAAGACCGCAGATATTTAGGGCATCATATAGCTCCCTATTTATATCATCTCTTACATTTCTCATTATATTTTCGGCGTACAGGTTAAACAAATAGGGGGACAGCACACATCCTTAGCGGACTCCTTGCTTGAAGTCAAACCAATCTGATGTCTCGCCATCTATTCTAACCGCTGCTTGTTGGCTCTAGATACAGCATTCTTATGAGTTGTATTACATGTGGTGGAAAGCCCATATTCCTCAGGATTTCCCAAAGTTTCTGATGCTGTACACAGTCAAATGCCTTTGAATAATCCACAAAACATGAGAATAGGTTTACATTAAATTCTCTGCACTTCTCTATTATTGGACGCGTATTGAGAATGTGATTTCTTGTTCCTCTTCCTTGTCTAAATTCAGCTTGAACCACGTTAATTTCTTCTTCTATTTTCTTACGAAGTCTTCTCATTATGATTTTTAGTAGAATTTTACTTTCTTGTCTGATAACGGCAACAGTTCTATAGTTTGTGCATAATTTCAGGTTGCCCCTTTTTGGTATTGGAATGAAGATAGTTCTCTTCCAATCCTTTGGCCATATACCATATTTCCATATCTTTTCACATTATGCGTGATAGCTTTGTATGCTTTCTTCTCCTCCCGCTTTAATTAGCTCAGCTGGTATCTTTTCACATCCAGGTGATTTACCATTCTTCAAGTTCTTTATTACCCATGCAATTTCATCTAATAAGGGTTCAGGTTCTGTCTCTGCTGTCTAGATTCTATTAAGGTATTTCCCATCTTGTCACAGATAACATTCAATTGAGGTTGAACATTTCTTGACAATTACTTTATTTCTTTGAACATTTTGTAATCTCTTCCAGTCTTATGATAATGCTCTATTCTTGTACAGCAGTCTTGTATATATTGATTTTTATCCTTTGTTGTGTTCTTTCTTATTTCTCGAGTTAAAGATTTATACTTCATCCCGCTGTTATCGGATTCACCTCCTTTCTATTTCAGTTCCCTTCGTTGTTTTATTAATTCTAACGTGTCTGATGTAATCCATGGCTTAAGTTGTTTTTTCTTGGTCGGAATTAAATCTTTGGCTGCAGTTATCAAGATATCTCTAGCTTGTACTGCCAGTTCATCAGGTGTCATTTCCTCTTGTACAGACATCATGACCCCAGAACGATTCCTAACTTCTACATTGTATGCACGGGTATTTTTGTGAGATCTAAACGAAGTGACCTTTGTCCTCGGGTAAGCTTTTTGAGTTTTAATTTCAGATCTGCTTCTAATAACTGATGATCCGTATCACAGTCTGCACTTCGTAGGGTTTGTGCAGATGTTATGTGCGGTGCGTGGGTTGGGAATATTGCGTGGTAGGGGATGTATGTGATGTGCGGGATTGTGTAGTGGGGGATTGGGTTAAGGCATGTATGGGTGGGTGGAGGATGTATGTGTGGGTGGTGGGGTGTGTGTGTGAGTGGATTGGGGATGTATGGGTGGTTAGGGAGATGTGTGTGTGTGTGGGGGGGGGGGGGGAGGGGGATTGTGTGCGTGGGTGGGAAATATGTGGTCAATGGAGATGTGGCTGGGGGATGGGTGGTTTGAGATGTGGATGGGGAGAGGATGTATGGGTTAGGATGTATATATGGGTGGGCGTGGGATATGTGGTTTGGTGGGGGAATGTTTCTGGGTGGCGAGTGTTTTTTGGTTGGGGGAACAGGTGAGGGGAGTGTGGGTGGGGGATGTGCGGGAGGGGGATGGGTCGGTTGGTGGGGTATGTATGTGTCCCTTGGTGTGCGTGTGTGTGGGTAGGTGGGGGTGTGTGTGTGGGTGGGGTGCTGTATGGGTACGTGGAAGATGGGCCTCATAACATGGTAATTTGCCTTGTTTATGTTTACAACATTCATTTCATAATGTTTATTTTTCTTCCTATGTAAATGTATAATGCTCTTGATGAACGAAAGACGAGTGATTGGAAGGGCCGAATGTAAGACAGGCCTGCGCACCCAATTTTTGACCCTAATAAAGTTGATTTGATTTGATTTGATTTGATTTAGTCTAGCCAGGTATCCAGCTGTAGAGAGAGGACGTGAAACGAGTGTCGAAAGTGAAGCGTGATGAATTCAACAGTGATTTCGTATTTGAACAACACACCAGCCTGAGGCGAAAGTGTTAGACACAAGCCGGACGGCCAATTGAGTAGCGATTCCAGTTTAGGGACGGCTCGCCGAGTTGACGGCGATTGAGAATGCCCCATGCCGATGTCAAAGGCAAGTGACTGTAAGTTGACCATAGAATAGCCACTGTAGTATAGTGGTGTTTTAGAAGTGCTAACAGTGATTAGACGTATGATATACCTATTGCAGGACACCACGCACCTTTCGGGAATGATTGATGTTATGTGCGGTGATCATTGTGTATAATAAACACCGAAGAATGGCAAGCAGTCTCTCGGTAGAGATTTGTTCGCAGCAGACTAGCATAATCTCCGGCGGGCCTATTCTCGCTGGTCGCGAGATCCGCACAGTGGAAGTATGGGAGATTTGCTTGCAAATAGACAGGCAATATCTCCTGCGGTAGCTATGGCGGGCCTATTCCCGCTGGTCGCGGGGACCGCTATAAGTCAGGTGGGGAGTCTGACGATAGTGCACGCTTTACACAGGTACGGACACTTGTGATCGACAGATGTGCGCGCCCTCATGGTCCGGGCTCGTACAAGGCCCTCACCTGTGGGACATGGCTGAACGCCTCTAAGCCGGGTCCCTTGAGTGTCAGGGTCTGGCCATAACTCGCCACCGGCTCGTGGTGGTGAGGTCTCGGTGGATTGACGCTGAGCCGCCAGCGTCTGCAGCCTACCTTGTGCCAGACGTATTGGTTACCCATTCCTCTGGAATACACAAGACTAGGCCGAGAGAGAGGTCATGTCGTTTGGGCATCACATGATTCTCTGAAGCTCTGCCCAGACATTGTGATGGAATATTGGCCACATTCCACTCACATACTTTGGTCTGTCAAGACTGCAAGGTGTCTACTACATGTGATGAATGTTCCTGTTTATTTCTGTCACTGCGGCTGAACAGACGAGCCATCAAACAGCTACATGGCAGCTGATCTCCATCTTCTTTGTATTAAAATATAATCTATCTGATTTTTGGTAATACTGTCCGGGGACTTCCATGTGAAGAGTCTTCTTGGGTGTTGTTTAAAAAGTGTATTGGCTATCATTAACTCATTGAAGAGTTAACTAAGTTAATTAATTAATTCAGTGAAGCTTGGACAATGAGCAGTCAAGCTGAAAAACATCTGATGGCTGTAGAAATGTGGTTTCTGAGGAAAATGCAAAGAATACCTCGGACAGACAGAAAGACCAATGAACAAGTCCTTCAAGAAAGAAGATCGTAAACTGATTAGAGACATTAGACGTAGACAGTCACAGTTTTAGGGCATGTTATGAGAAGAAATGAATTGGAGAACTTGGTGACAACTGGTAAGATCGAAGGGAACAGACCAAGGGGAAGACCTAGAAGCAAATACCTGGATGGCTTGGCCTTGTGGAATGGTCGAGACAGGAACACGGAGCTGGTGATCGAGTGAGATGGCAAAACATGACCACCCACGCTTATCGGCATGGCACATGATGGATGGATGGATTATCAGTACCTACAAGTCCCAAAATGCAAATAACTCTAGTTTGTCTCGATAAGTAAGTCAAACAGCCAAACAATAAAATGTGTTGTCCACAAGTCTAGTAAGCAGTATAAAGCCCGAACACGTTTTCCAACTCTTTGTTTCAATCGGTGGTGAACTCTTTGCCGATGTCATCAACTATGGGAGGATAATGATGATGCTTACAATTGGCATGCGTCTGGGTAAGAATCTGATTGATAATTCTTACAATGCAAACGTGAATGTACAAAACCTGGAAGAAAGCTTCGAAGCTTCGCTAAATCTGTAGGCACATATATGGCTGATAAACTAAATCCTTGGATGATGTGACAAGGTGGTTGGCGTAATTTTTATACTTGGCTGCAAACAACAGTTGAATAAATAAATAGAGAAGCTTAAATCTCAATATTTCGTTGTTATTGTGAATGTGAGAGCGCTTGAGTGTGTCTATATAACACATATAATAAACCATCACCATCACAAACCTGAGCACGAGGGAAGAAAAATATAGAATACTCCAGTTTGTAACGGCATCTGTCAAGGTCCTACAGGGGACATAAGAAAGGACAGATGTTAGAGATAGGGACATGGGGTGAGTAAGGGGGAATGAGAAGAATCTAGATGCTGAAAGACCTGACTGTACCCGTGAAGGACAGTTCATTATGAAATGAACGGCGTATGCGAGACATCTGACTCCCCACGGATGGCACGAGGGGCAAGTACCTCGTGACCACTGGGCAGTCGAAGGGAAGCCAGACGGACTTTGAACTTGACTGAGAGAGGATGCATGTCTGAGAGTGTGGCAGGATAGACTCTACTTAGTACTTCAGAGCTATTGAATAGCTGAGCCGTGTGAATTGTGTTTGTGTGTGGGGCTGTGATATGCGAGTGTAGTAATTGGTATCGTAATATTGCATTGCCACATTATTGCTGTATATTGACTAGTACGAGAATGAACGCTGTTAGCGAGTGATGAGACAGTATTATGTAAATATATTTGAGAATAATAAATCATATGTTATTGACGCCTGAATTTATGTTTCATCTATGCTCGTACAATGTACCTGTCTTGAACCTTTCACTTTCAAATACCGCTAGACGTTGACAGGTTAACCATGGGGGCAAACGTCCGTTTCGACTAGTCCCAAGACAGACAAAACAACTGTAACTCTTGGACTAACCGAGTAAAAGTGTAAACACACACACGAAAACGACAATCTAATTATATACAGGTGTTTATTCTGACCCACTCTGAAGTCTATACCAAAACTAATTGTTGATATAATTCTCTCTCATTACGTGACATTGACATATTCATGACTATACGACGATATTAACGTTTTTCTGTCCTATGACAGGTTGATGTATTAATTTAAAGTACCTGTAAACAAGTTGCAGAGACCACGAAAGTGACTACAGTAGAAGTGAGAAGTAGTGCTGCAGCAACACCCGTTAAAATCAAATGAGTTAAACTTTATTTCTTTGATTGCAATTCCAAATAGGCACTCATTTTGTTTTCATATATGTAAATTATTAAAATGATTAAAATGTTGGAAGATATCAACATTGATGGGAAAGATTTAAGAATAATAAAGAATATATACTGGAACCAAGTAGCAGTAATTAAAATGGGAAATAAAGAGGGTAGTTGCGAACAGATAAAGCTAGGAGTACGACAGGGGTGTGTCTTGTCACCCGATCTCTTCTCCCTATATAGCGAAGTAATAATGAGAGAGATCAAAGAGAAGCCAAGAATACTAATCGGAGGATATAATATAAACAATATACGCTATGCAGATGACACAGTATTGGTGGCGGATAATGCAACAGTCCTACAATAATTACTGGACATTGTAGTATCAGAGAGTGCACAGAAAGGACTCTCCTTGAATATCAAGAAAACAATATAATATCAAAAAAAATATATATATATAAATAATATATTTATAAAACATAATATAAAAAATTATAAAAATAAACAATAAAAATACCTATAAATCAGACCTCACAGTTTAATTATAAATGAAAACAAAGAGTGGCTCTCCTCGGGAGATAGAAAAAGAAAAAAACAAAGTATCCTATCAATGTTCCGTCCTGGCTACTATAGTGAACTAGGCTGTTTCATTGAAGAGGCATTGAATCATTGAGGAAAAGTGAAGCGCGTGGTGGTGAGTTGGAGTCAGATTGATGGTTCAGAACCTAGCTTAGGTCCATAGCTCCCATGATAGTTGTCTGCAGCTTTCTTCTCCTGTCCTTCTTGAGTTCTCACTTGATGATGACAGCAAATGTGTCTGTCCTACGTTAGATCGTTGAATGAATGTGTACTAACCACTGTTCAATTCTCTGATGTACGTGTAACAAAATTAAAGGGTGTAGTTTTGGTAAGCTTTAGCTAAAAGTCTGTGTAGCTGTGATAAGCAAATTGTCTGTATTATGGCTATCTACTTCAACATGGGCCTTGGTGACTCAGGTAATACAATAGATAGCACGTGCAGTATCTAGATCTCGTAGAACTCATTGATGATGTTGATTGATGATGATGGTGCTGCTTAAGGGTGAACCACAACAACTCTGCAATTAAAATCTAACAGAACATCTGGTAAGCGGTGGGCTGGAATCACTCTTCCATCTCTATTCAACCACTGTGCTATAGCTATAGTCCTCTCATAATGTACAGGTAGCTCTAATTATGAGGACAAATTCGAAACTGTTATTCTGATTGGACGCATAGACAATATAGAAAGAATTGAACTACACTGCTACATGACAGTGCCTATCCCTATCCAAGTGAAGAGTACGGTCTGACCCTGAATTAATATAGCCATGAGTGGAATGATCAAATTGCATTGCAGCGGATAGAAATATTCAAGACAAGTAATGATTCTGTAACTAGCATTGAATAACTACACATCTTCATTCTGGATCTCGCTATCGAAGCAACCCCTAACTGTGACTGTACTGTTGATGTGATAGGAAAGGAAATGGATCACAAACCTAACCACCACAACTGACACTCCTAAGTGTACAAGAGACACAAGGGTGTATTGTAATTTAATGAAATTGCTCCAGATACAAAGGTGAGTGCATCTGCTCCTGAGCAGGTAACAAAGACTAATATTCAAGAACGCACCATGATATACAATAGCACAGTGGAATGCTACTATTCAAGAACCAATGAGTTCGCTGCTACACAGCGGCATACCAATACTCGAGATACCTCTATGTTAAAATCAAGAAGTCCTTCTGAACCCACTCTCTACTGATATTCATTCTCATTCCTAGAAGCCTAAGAATAGTCTCCAACGAGTACTGCCTAGGTTTGTGATAGTCACCTCTATGTTAAAATCAAGAAGTCCTTCTGAACCCACTCTCTACTGATATTCATTCCTAGAAGCCTAAGAATAGTCTCCAACGAGTACTGCCTAGGTTTGTGAGACACCTCTATGTTAAAATCAAGAAGTCCTTCTGAACCCACTCTCTACTGATATTCATTCCTAGAAGCCTAAGAATAGTCTCCAACGAGTACTGCCTAGGTTTGTGGTACACGCAGTATCCAGGTCTGATGACACTTGCCAGGTTGGATACGTTAGACCAAAATCTCTTAGCGAAAAGTAAATTACCACATTAAACGTAAATACGTACTAAGTAAACGTAACATTAATGTAAGCATATCTTAAAGAACTTTTATTATACACTGCATACTAAGCATGAGAGGATGGTGAAGCCAGGCTTTCGCCACAGTAACGAAAACCGGTGTATTTATCTCCCCTGTGAGGCCTGATTGACATTCGGGATTGCCTTGTTGACGTCACGCCCATGACCTTAATAGACGCAAAGAAGCAGCTTTCGGTGGTTTCAAGCCACATTTACTAATCGTTACGTGAAGAAATTACTACTGATCTGCCTATATATGTTGTATTTTATGCAGTCCTGGAGTATGTGATCTGCTGTCTGCGACGCCAATCCACATTTGCACATGGCAGATTCACCAATCTTGAACTTTGTATACATGTGGATGCGTAATCTATTGTGTCCTGTTCTGAGGCGCAGAATAATGAATTGTTCTGATACGTTAATCTATGATATTTTAATTAATAATTGAACAAACTATATGGTCCTTGCATTTGTTCCTTGCGGATTTGTAAAACGAAGCTATAGGCCAAACAGTCACTTCAATATTAAATATTCTGCCCAGCTTAAACCTTCTAAATTGTATTGTTCAGTTCAAAGACCAGATTGGTTCACCCAGCAGATTCCCAACCATTGTGTCATGAAGTACATTACTAGTTAACGAATGGTTATTGTCAACGTCTCACTCGGACACAGGTATTCTTAGATCCTTCACATGCACTCAAAAAACTATCAGTCTTGCACGTGGTAGTAAATATTTATTCAGGAGAACCTGAGTATCGTCAAGATACGCACATAGGGCAGTTAGTGCAACATATTATCAATATATACATCAGTACTGTCTAACAAATAACAATAGCACTCATGCAAACACACAGAAACCCTGCACTCAAATCCTCGCTATATTCAACATGGCAAACGCCAGCTAGCACTCTCGCAAAGTCTATACACTCGCTCCAGAAACACATGCGTCCTTCCCCTAAAGCGTCGAATCCCAGTCTGCTCTCTTCACGCTGGCCGGTTGGCCACATGGTACTGGACCCCGTGTCTCTCGTGACAGCCGTGCTGTCTCAACAGCCACGTCGTACTGCTGTCCGCCCGTGTTGAGTCGGGTCCCTTAGTGTAACGCAGTCTGGTCAATCCAGGGCAGAGTCCCGTATACTTGTGTCCCCTTTTATAACTGGGTCTTGTCCTGTCTATGTCTTGTCTATGACATCTCTGTGTCCCTGCCTATGTCCTGTCTCTGATCTCTCTAATGTCCTGTAGATGTCCTGTCTATGACATCTCTGCCCCCTTACCTATGTCATGTCTATCCTATCCCTGTGGTCCTGTAGATATCCTGTCAATGACATCACTGCATCCCTGCCTATATCCTGTCTCTATTGTGTCCCTTGTCCTTATATGTCCTGTCTCTATTCCCCAACACTCTGACATCCTCCTCTGCTCCCCGGGTATTGTGTCACCAAATTCATTCTAAGTAGTGTGACACAATGTCGTCTATATTTATATAAAAATTAGTCTGAACTAATTTGTTAGTGAGTTGTGTGAATTCATACGTAACTCTGTTTGGGTACATCTGTGATTCATAAGGGCATGATACACTGTTGAGGCATCTACCCACTGGTGTCTCATCAGCTCACCACTCTTGATATGTTGCCAAGAGTCAAGTACTCCCTACATTTTACTACTGGAGGCTGTTAAACGGACCAAGGTATCATTGTCTTATATTCATGGTTGCCCATTAAAATGCAAAACCTCTCATACACCCCAAAAATGGTGCCCCGAAACAATTTGTCTCTTTTAACGGAGACTAATCATGGATATATATCCACGGCCTCCATAAAATGTTACCTCAACATCTTTGTTCAAGATCTGTGTTCACTGATGTCTGCCTATCTCGCTCCCGCTTGTTGGCAGATTTTCTCTTGTGAAGTTATCACCTTTATTAATCCCCTTATGTCCCTTGTATCAGTGTAATCTACCCTTCTTAGTAATTGGTGTTTGCAATTTATATGTTCGTATAATGTTAATTTAGATGTTCTGTTTCTAATCATGTGTGTGTTAATTACAAACATGGGTGTATGTTTATAATATGTGTAATTATTTTCCTCAAGCGTCATCAGGTAGGTTACTCCATCTCACAAATGAAGATTATGCTAAATTTCTGAGATGGGTTACCAAATTGTGATTCTTGAAGTTATAACCCTAGGTGTAATGTAACTCTAATGTTGACACGCATAAAACAATGAACACCCACATGTGTTGCAAAAAGACGCAGACAAAATATTACGATAAAGCATATGTGCAAAAAAGAGCACCAATATTACATGTCTTCTTTTAATACATTAATGCCTTCTTTTATACGCTTTTCACTCAGTCATTCACACTATGCATTGTTAAAAATGTTTATCATCATTTTTTTTTTAAATATAAACATTTTTAAGTTAACCTTATACTTGGGATACTTTATGTACATGACTGTTTGATTGCGCTAGGCAGTCGTAAGTGGAACAAACATTCTTAAACTAAGTTTGTGTAATTTCCGTCAAATAGACGTTCTAAATTAAAGAGCTGTAATTACGCAAAAATGAATGGTTATTGCTAGCAGACAAAGACGACATGTCAACTTGGTACAAAGCAACTCGAATTTTAAAGTATACTCAGGTTGAGATACTTTGTTAATATATGCAATAGGGTTATTATTAATAGTTGCTAATACAAAGAAGATATAACTACTGAATGTAATGGTTTAAATCAAATGGTATGTAATTCATTAAAATAGTCTCTCTATATCTAACACCAGCCCCACGCCATGGCATGACCTAGTTGTCAGGCCCACGCCGGATGAGCGACCATACTGTTATTTTCTAGACCAGCCCAGTTCTTCAGAAGTGTGTAAGATCTCTTCACTATTTAATACATACTCAAGAGGAAGATTATTCTTTATATCAAGTGTATATATATATATATATATATATATATATATATATATATATATATATATATATATATATATATATATATATATAGAGAGAGAGAGAGAGAGAGAGAGAGAGAGAGAGAGAGAGAGAGAGAGAGAGAGAGAGAGAGAGAGAGAGAGAGAGGTGACTATCACAAACCTAGGCAGTACTCGTTGGAGACTATTCTTAGGCTTCTAGGAATGAGAATGAATATCAGTAGAGAGTGGGTTCAGAAGGACTTCTTGATTTTAACATTGAGGTATCTCGAGTATTGGTATGCCGCTGTGTAGCAGCGAACTCATTGGTTCTTGAATAGTAGCATTCCACTGTGCTATTGTATATCATGGTGCGTTCTTGAATATTAGTCTTTGTTACCTGCTCAGGAGCAGATGCATTCACCTTTGTATCTGGAGCAATTTCATTACATTACAATACACCCTTGTGTCTCTTGTACACTTAGGAGTGTCAGTTGTGGTGGTTAGGTTTGTGATTCATTTCCTTTCCTATCACATCAACAGTACAGTCACAGTTAGGGATTGGTTCGATAGCGAGGTCCAGAATGAAGATGTTGTCGGATAAATAGTTAATGGCTCAACCCCAAAGAGATAAAGCATCCTCAGTTTCTCTTTCTCAATGTGATCCTACCCGTTAAAATTAATTTAGCTGTTACTGGCTCAGTGATTTGAGACCATTAAATAGAGTTTTGGAGAACCAAGGAATACCTCCAGGAAAACAATGAAATTTTTACTGAGTATCCCAAATGTCCTTAGGGGTGGTTCCTTGCCTCTCCTCTACCAACTAAATAATTAATCTAGGGTAATTGCTTACAACAATTTTACTATGACAAGAGAACTCTCAAAAGAGAAAATAACCCGTAATTTTCATCATTTATTAAGTATATAAATGGAGCTATTGATTATACATGTAATAACATACAACAATCAATGCAGTAGAATTACAAGATTGTTTACATATTCATCTCTAACTTATTAATAATCTCCTGGCTGTGCCACTGTATCATACATTGTCCTCAGTGTTGTATCCTATCTTAATTATACTTATTGGGCCTCTTCTGCTGGTCTAGTTATAATCTGTGGAAGAAAACTGGGTACACCCTGGTTGGTCTCTCATCCAGTTCTTGGATCTCGGTAGCATTCAGTCCGTGTAGACGATATTGAGTGTTCTTTTATTTTTTTCCGGTTAGATTTATTATGACTCACTGGTTTTCTCCCCACTTTACCTAGACTAAAGGATATGTGATACCTGTCCTGGAAGTGTGGTGGAAATTGGCAGGAAGTTGCTGTGGAATAGTATTTGGCCTCACTATCTCAGCTGCCTCATTCAGTTAAATGGCTACTGCATTCAGTCAAGCTGCTACTACTACTTTCACAAAGTGCTGCATTCACAAAGTCAGGTCTGGATAATGACCTCTACCATCATCCATCATAAATCTCATTTAAATGAAATGCTCCAATCACCACATGTAAACAACTAGATGTAAGGACTAGAATCGGCTTGTTTCCAAATCTATTGGCTGATGAGTTTCGGTCCTGCTATTATCACTATTATAAACTTTCTAACATGTTCATTGCGAGTATAGAGCTACCAATTTCTACAGACACAGGCGCTTTTCTTGTAGTTACGATGAGTTTGTGGCAAGTGAGCGATCTGAGGCCGGTTGCTGTTGTTTTTATCCCAGCTATTTTAGAATTCAAGTTTTTCCCCATATCCGCTCCGATTCATGAAGTGTGCGTTTTCCAATCCGGGGTGGTGTCGATTTTCCATTTTCCCCCAAGTTGAATGGTATACGTTCTTGTACAATGTGTTTTGATTTGAGGAGATCTTGACAGCTAGTAACGGCTTGTGAGTCAGTATACCACAGATGTGTAGTTATTCAATGCTAGTTACAGAATCATTACTTGTCTTGAATATTTCTATCCGCTGCAATGCAATTTGATCATTTCACTTATGGCTATTTTAATTCAGGGTCAGACCGTACTCTCCTCATGAATAGGGATAGGCACTGTCATGTAGGAGTGTAGTTCAATCCTTTCTATTGTCTGTGCGTCCAATCATAATAACAGTTTCAAATTTGTCCTCATAATTAGAGCTACTTTTACATTATGAGAGGACTATAGCTAAAGCTCAATGGTTGAATAGAGATGGAAGAGTGATTCCAGCCAACCGCTTACCAGATGTTCTGTTAGATTTTAATTGCAGAGTTGTTGTGGTTCACCCTTAAGCGGCACCATTATCATCAATCAGCATCATAAACGAGTTCTACGCTCTAGATACTGCACGTACTATCTATTGTATTACCTGAGTCACCAAGGCCCATATTGAAGTAGATAGTCATAATATAGACAATTTGCTTATCACAGCTACACAGACTTTTAGCTAAAGCTGACCGAAGCTACATCCTTTAATTTTCTGACACGTACATCAGAGAATTGAGCAGTGGTTAGTATACATTCATTCAACGATCTAACGTAGTACAGTCATATTTACTGTCATCATCAAATGATAACTCGAGAAGGACAGGAGAAGAAAGCTGCAGACAACTATCATGGGTGCTACGGACCTAAGCTAGGTTCTGAATCTTCAATCTGACTCCAACTCACCACCATGTGCTTCACTTTTCCTCAACGATTCAATGCCTCTTCAATGAAACAGCCTTGTTCACTGTAGTAGGCAGGACCAAACATTGATAGGATACTTCGTTTTTTTTTTTGTTTTTTTTCTATCTCACGAAGGGAGCCACACTTTGTTTTCATTTATAATTAAACTGTGAGGTCTGATTTATAGACCATCACACAAAAACTTAATCTACTGGCATTTAGTGCCTTTTACACCTTTTTTTTTTTTCCCGCGTTTCCATCCTGTTTCAGGATATTGCGGTCAACACCAGCATCTTTCAGCTGTATGTTGATTCCTAGGCTAGATTACGCTCATCAGCACGCCACGACTTTCTGAGCGACCGGCTCCATACTCTCATAAGTCACTTTTGCGATTCGAACCACTGCTAATTCTCGTCGCGTCACGTGACGAGAGTATTCGGAGTTAGCGGAGAAAGCTGCTAACACCTCGGCCACGGAGCCGGTCCCTTTTACACCTTACGATAATTAATAGTAGTGTGTTGTTTGTCCATCAATTTTATCCAGTGGGGTTGAAAGTATGGAGACAAAAGTTCTAAGATGGCTGAAAAGGCCTATTTTGGCTCGAAATGTTCTTTGACAATGTGGAAAAAAATGCTTGACGTTTCTGGAGGAGGATTTTCTGCAGTGGTTTTTCTGTTCTGTCTTTTCTCCACAGCTCTTGCAGTCCTGTTTGCCTCACAAGTGACTGCACCCTTTCGTAATGATGCACGCCACGAATTTCGGTCTCTGGCTGCAGTCTCCCAGGTGTCATGATGAATTCCAAAAGCATTCAGTAAGATTTTCAGAGTGTCTTTAAAGCGTTTCCACTGGCCGCCTTGGGAGCATTTACCACAACGCAACTCGCGTAAAAAATTCGTTTATGGAGCCTGTGATCTGGCATGCGAGTCAAGAGACCAGCCCAATGAATCTGATTCTTCATTAGTAGAGTGTAGATACTGGGCATGGACGCTCTTTCTAGGACTTCAGTGTCTGGGATCTTGTCTTGCCATTTAATCTTCAGTAACTTCCTAAGTAGTGTGTGTGTGTGTGTGTGTGTGTGTGTGTGTATGTGTGTGTGTGTGTGTATGTGTGTGTGTGTGTGTGTTTAGTAGTGTAGTGCGCAAGGATAGAAGCTGAGTGAACTAGTTGTGTCTATCCTGTAAGTTATACTTGAGGGCGCTAGGGGATTTTTCTTCATCACAGGGTAGCGTATCGCTGCTAAGTCAACTATCATCTATCGATGTATAGGTTCCAACTTTACTTGCAGTAACCTGTGCCAATTTTAGGAAGGTAGACTCCTCTTGGACTAGGATTCATAATACATAGCCCACCACGAGCCATTTTGTCTTTTCCTACAGTGGACCGATCTCTTCAATGGTCAGCTTTTCTATTTTCATCCTTATTCATTCCTCCGAAGTCGGAGAGTGTCAGCCTGTACGGCGAGGAACCACCAGTCTGCACACCAATAAGCCAGACATGGGACAACGGATACTCACGAAAACCTCAGGTCCTGTATGACATCACACTGATGCTGGACAACAGGATGCCCTCATCCGACATACTGGACTTCGCGTTGGAGATCAAGCCAACGAACATAAACAAGCAAGCAAGCATCCTTATTCATAGGTTTTCCTTATGCGGCTGCAGTTACTAAGCGGAGATAAAGTCTACCGATTGTATGTACTAAGGGGGAGATAATTATTGCCTGATTTCGTTACTAAGGGGAGCTAGTTTTGTTCACTAAGGGGAGATAAGTATTGTCATTTCGTTACTAAGGGAAGGAAAAATTGTGTTGTATTTTGCGTGGCGCTGTCTGTATGGGCGTCTGCGCATGCATGACGTTGTCTATGTGAGCAGACGAAAGGGAAAGCGGTCGGTCGGTTAGTCGATTGCGGAGATTACGGGTGATTGTGGCCGGGCGGACGGGGATTCTTACCCATCAAAACACGCGACGACAACGTCAAAACTGTGGTGCCAGTGTGCAAAAGTCAACTCAGCACTTTTTCACAAGCCGGAAATTTAAACATATCTTAGCCTCCTTTTTAATCAGCTGCTGTGTTGAGAGGAGTGATGCCGTCACAAACTGGAGTATTCTATATTTTTCTTCCCTCGTGCTCAGGTTTGTGATGGTGATGGTTTATTATATGTGTTATATAGACACACTCAAGCGCTCTCACATTCACAATAACAACGAAATATTGAGATTTAAGCGTCTCTATTTATTTATTCAACTGTTGTTTGCAGCCAAGTATAAAAATTACGCCAACCACCTTGTCACAGTATCCAAGGATTTAGTTTTCCAGCCATATATGTGCCTACAGATTTAGCGAAGCTTCGAAGTTTTCTTACAGTTTTTGTAAATTCACATTTGCATTGTAAGAATTATCAACCAGATTCCCGACGCATGCCAAGTGTAAGCAGCATCACTATCCTCCCATAGTTGATGACATCGGCAAAGAGTTCACCACCGATTGAAACAAACAGTTGGAAAACGTGTTCGGGCTTTATACTGCTTACTAGACTTGTGAACAACACATCTTATTGTTTGGCTATTTGACTTACTTATCGAGACAAACTAGAGTTATTTGCATTTGGGGACTTGTAGGTACTGATAATCCATCCATCCATCATGTGCCATGCCGGTAAGCGTGGGTGGTCATGTTTTGCCATCTCACTCGATCACCAGAGTCGTGGATCAGCTCCGTGTTTCTGTCTCGACCGTGCCATGTGGTCAAGCCATCCAGGTATTTGCTTCTAGGTCTTCCCCTTGGTCTGTTCCCTTCGATCTTACCAATTCTCCAATTCATTTCTTCTCATAAGATGCCCAAAAAAGTTTGACTGTCTATGTCTAATGTCTCTAATCAGTTTACGATCTTCACTTGTTTCTTGAAGGACTTGTTCATTGGTCTTTCTGTCTGTCCATGGCATTCTTTGCATTTTCCTCAGAAACCACATTTCTACAGCCATCAGATGTTTTTGACTGCTCATTGTCCAGGCTTCACTGAGTTAATTAGTTAACTTAGTTAACTCTTCAATGAGTTAATGATAGCCAACACACTTTTTAAACAACACCCAAGAAGACTCTTCACATGGAAGTCCTCGGACAGTAATACCAAAAATCAGATAGATTATATTTTAATACAAAGAAGAAGGAGATCAAGCATAATATCTGCAAAAACCCTACGAAGTGCAGACTGTGATACAGATCATCAGTTATTAGAAGCAGATCTGAAATTAAAACTCAAAAAGCTTACCCGAGGACCAAGGCCACTTCATTTTGAACTCACAAAAATACCAGATGCATACACCGTAGAAGTTAGGAATCGTTTTGGGGTCTTGATGTCTGTACAAGAGGAAATGAGACGTGATGAACTGGCAGAACAAGCCAGAGAGATCTTGATAACTGCAGCCAAAGATTTAATTCCGACCAAGAAAAAACAACTTAAGCCATGGATTACATCAGACACGTTAGAATTAATAAAACAACGAAGGGAACTGAAATAGAAAGGAGGTGAATCCGATAACAGCAGGATGAAGTATAAATCTTTAACTCGAGAAATGAGAAAGAACACAAGAAAGGACAAAAATCAATATATACAAGTTTACTGTACCAGAATAGAGCAATATCATAAGACTGGAAGAGATTACAAAATGTTCAAAGAAATAAAGTAATTGTCAAGAAATGTTCAACCTCAATTGAATGTTATCTGTGACAAGATGGGAAATACCATAACAGAATCTAGACAAATTCTAGAAAGATGGCAGGAGTATTGCAGTGGAATGTACGATATGAGTGACAGTGAGGATATGAATGAGATACATGAGCCAACGACAGCAGAGACAGAACCTGAACCCTCATTAGATGAAATTGCATGGGTAATAAACAACCTGAATAATGGTAAATCACCTGGATGTGATAAGATACCAGCTGAGCTAATCAAAGCGGGAGGAGAAGAAAGCATACAAAGCTATCACACATTATGTAAAAAGATATCGAAAGATGGTATATGGCCAAAATATTGGAAGAGGACTATCTTCATTCCAGTTATCAGGTATCAGTTGGGGTATCTTCATTGCACTCCGGACATGTCCATAGGTGCTCAGATCCTCCCCCAGCATATGCATCAGCGTCCGGTGGCTAATAGTGCCAGTTCTGTGTTGGTTGACGAGGCGCCTTGTTTTCCCGATGTACCTCTCGCGCCTGGCCGTGCCGATTCTTACTCCCAAGTCTTTCATCCTGGACAGCGATGTGGATTCACTGACGCCAAAGTCCTCTGTTCTCGCCATATCTTTGAGGACGTTAATAACATCGGCACGATCCATGGGCTGGCAATCTGCAGGGGGTGCAGAGCCAGCCAGTTTATCAGCTCGTTCATTTCCCTCGACTCCCGCATGTCCCGGAACGAAGATGAAGGTGACTTTACGGACAACAGACTTCCACAGCGACTCAGTCCACTGTCTACGTACAGATCCAGCTTCGACCTTCTGAATCATGCTCATTGAATCACTTAGTACACACACGTTGGTATAATGCTGTGATTCCAGCCATATGAAAGCCTGTGTAACTGCCATCACCTCCATCGTCATGCTGCTCGTGGTCATAGAGTGGGCACCACTGGATTCTTGTACGGTTCGGCCCGCTGAACGGGCTGTAAATGCCCACGCACTTCTCTGCTGCTTTACAACAGATCCATCTGTATAGATGTGCACTTCTGGGCTATCTAAGTGTTCATAGATGAGCGCGTTAACCTCTGCATTGACAGCGACAGGGTTCTGCTCTCTGCACCGTCTGTCGAGTGTGATAATGCAGGAGAAAGTGCACTTAAAAGCTGGAGGCACCGGCACCAATTCCTTGCCGGGGTTGATACTGGTAAGACTGCAGACCTGTCAGACGACATCTTCCGCCCGACCCATCCATGATTTGCCCCTCTTTAGCCTGTCACCCTTTTCTCTGAATATAGCGTCATGCAGAGGGTGCTGCTCATCTGCACTTATTTTTAAGTATGCACGAGCTCTCCAGATCTTGATCCTGTGTTCCATTGTCGGGAAGTCAAGGAGGTATCTCATTGCTACACAGCTGGTGTCTCTCGTGCAGCCGAAAATGATGCGCATGGCTTCATTTGGAACTTTTCAAGTCTTCCAATCTGTGTAGGGCTGACAGTGATGACGGCCAGGGCATACTCGATGCGTGAAAGCACCAGTCCTTGGAACAAAAGTATTAGCAGGCTTTGCTCGATATTGGCAGTCGCCATGACTCTCATTGCTGACAAACCTTTTCGAGCTTTCGTTATGACATAATCGACATGATCTCTGAAGGACAGGCTACGATCAAGCCTCACGCCAAGATATGTCATTGACTGGGTTCTACTCAAAATGCTCCTATCCATTATTACTGCCGGCAAGTCTGTGTTCACAATATGGTTGTTTAGGGAGAACCATATAACCGATGCCTTTGCAGGGTTGACAAGGGCATCGGCATCAGCACACCATGAGGAAATTCCATCTAGTTCGCCCTGCATATCATTGGCAACCGCCTGTCTATCTCGACCCTGTCGATACACGAGAATGTCGTTAGCAAATGACAGAGTCCTACCCCTCCCGTCCAACTGTTGTTCAGTGATCGGCACCGTATACACGTTGAATAGTACTGGTGTCAGTGGTGAACCCTGCGACATATCGTTATCGGCTCAGAAGACCAACTTCTGCATCTTAGCACGACCTTCCTTTGGAGCAGAACTGCAGCTATCCATCGTACAAGGTGAGTGTGCACTTTCAGTCTGAGGAGGGTTTGCATCAAGTGTTCGAAAGATACTCTATTATATGCGTCCTCTAAGTCTATGGTGGCCGCACATGTCTCTTATCTGACCTGAAATCCTTCGTAAACATCTTGAGCAAAGACCGCCGCATTCAGCCATGACTCTTTGTTACGTCTGTATCCTCCAAGTGTGGGCGGGAAGCAGCCGAGTTGTTCCAAGTCACAAGCAAGTCTGTGTGCTACAATTTTCTCCAGTAGCTTGCCAGCAGTGTTCTGCATCGTAATGATTCTGTAGCCGCTTATCTTGGAATGGTCTTTATTCGGTTTTGGCAGCGGCAGCAAGTAGCTGTGTAGCCATTCCTCTTTGATCTGACCCCTCTGGATACTGGTGTTGAATTCTCTGGCCAGTTCTTCCATGTCATCATCTGATATCACCAGTAGGTCACCATATCGGATGCCGTCTGGGCCTGGGGTGGTGTTAGGTGATTTCTTGAGCATCGCACGCATTATCTCAGCTGTGATTGTCCATTCTTCGTCTGTTCCGACCCCCTCGCACAACTGAGAGAGTGTCGCTGTGGTCCTCTGTCTGGCGGGCTCGTCTTTCTGGTCAGTCTGTTCTATGTAGCGTGCAAGAAGGGCCTTACCTTTATCCGCATCCGACTTTTTCCATGTGAGGTCTGTGCCTTGAAAGACTGGAATACCCCTACGTTGTGCAGCACCGTTCATGCTCTTATGGTGGCGCCAGAATGTCGTAAGAGATCGATCATTCCAATACCAAAAAAGGGCAACCTGAAATTATTCACCAACTATAGAACCGTTGCCCTGATCAGACAAGCATGAAAAATTCTACTAAAAATCATAATTTGATGACTTCGTAAGAAAATGGAAGAAGAAGTTAACGTAGTTCAAGCTGGATTTAGACAAGGAAGAGGAACAGGAGATCACATTCTCAATATGCGTCCAATAATAGAGAAGTGCAGAGAATTTAATGTAAACCTATTCTCATGTTTTGTGGATTATTCAAAGGCATTTAACTGTGTACAACATCAGAAACTTTGGGAAATCATGAGGAATATGGGCTTTCCACCACATGTAATACAACTCATAAGAATGCTCTATCTAGAGCCAACAAGCAGCGGTTAGAATAGATGGCGAGACATCAGATTGGTTTGACATCAAGCAAGGAGTCCGCCAAGGATTGTGCTGTCCCGTATTTGTTTAACCTGTACGCCGAAAATATAATGAGAAATGTAAGAGATGATATAAATATGGAGCTATATGATGCCCTAAATATCGGTGGTCTTGAAATAACAGAGATTCGGTATGCTGATGATACAGTATTGCTATCCACAACACAGACTGGTACAGAAAACCCAATAGCCTCAACCCAATTGAATAGTGAAAATCAGGGGCGTCACTAGGGGGGTGCGGGGGTGCGGGCCGCACCGGGTGACACCATCAAGGGGTGACACCAAAATAAAAAAAATTGCAAATTTGACAAAGCAGACATAGCTCTTTCTAGTCGGGTTTCATAACCATTCATTGTTAAATACATGAGCAGGCACAGGGTGCCACCATGCAGAGCGTCTGGTGCTTAAATGAATAAGACTCAGAGCTCAGAGCTGCTCGGAGCCTCGGAGCCTCGGAGTCGGTGTAGAATCGTGGGTCATTTGCAAACGCGCTTCTTAATGACGTGTGGAGTCACGTGGTTGCAGAAAATGACAGACGTTGTTTACAGGTTCGTTTTTTATGTAAATAATTATTTTTTCGAAATTTTATAATTTTATCAATATCACTAAAATATAAATATTTTAAAGTAAATTAATTAGGACAGGGCATAAATTTTAAAGGAGAAAAACAGCGGCAGGCTTCCACTTAAAAAAGTTAGTATTACTATACTATAGTATACTAGTAGTTTACTACTACAATAAATTAATAATTACGGCATACACACGTTTTCTGTCTGTCTGAAAAATATATATTTTAATTTTTTAATTTAATTTTTTAATTAAAAAGATGGAAATAGAAAAATAAATAACGGTTGTGTAATTTTTCGAACCAACGAGTCACTGTTGAGACTGCCACACGCAGATCCCCCCCCCCCCCCAATAATGTATGCGGTTACTGACATTCGCCAGCAATTCGCAATATAAAATAATAAAATATATGTCATGAAATGACAGTCGTGCATTGGCGACAAAACTTCCTGATAAAAGTTAAGAAGAAGTGTTGCAACGAATATTGTTGACCGCCGGTTACATTTGTATATGAATCCATTAATTGTGCCTTGCAGCATTTGCCATCCGCATCGTATGCAGGTTGGTATGTTCAATACTCCATTAGCCAGTAAAAAAGTTACAATCCACTCAAACTTGTTACAATGAAATAAAAAAGTTGTAACTTCCATGGACAATATTTTAAAAAATTTAATATTTTGTATGACACGTTTTCTTTTTTAGACGGTTCTTTTTAGTGTACATAATCATTTTTTAATTACATTTTAATTCTACGGTAACCAACGCAATTTAACCTAAATAACTATATTTATTAAATTATGAATAAATCATAAATGTTTGGATTATAATTATTTATACAGATTTTATATATTTATATTATATCTTTTTGTTTAGTTGTATATTTTTAAGTCCCTAATTTATTATAGATTTATTATTTTAGAATATTCCATCATGCCACATGGAATGCACAAATCAAAGAGGCCTAGTGGATGCGAGCAGCGAAAAGCAAAGAAGAAAAGATGTGAATCACTAAAATCACTACCTGGATTCATGCTTCAATATGTCAAGAGACCAAGTGATGGACAAGGTTCATCAAAAGACGTTCTTCCTCAATCTACAATTGATAAGGATTCCTCTCATGCTGACAGCATGCATTCTTCAAAAGAGCAACTAGAGCCAGAAATGGAAGAGAATCACGAGATTGATGCAGAAATACATAATGAAATAGCAGTGGATGAAGTTGAAACAGAAATGCATGCTGAAAATGATTCTCGTCATGATACTGTAAATGTGATGAGTCAAGTGGATGAGAAAAATTGGAATATTTTATCTGATGCTTCTTTCTGGAATGCACCAGTTCCAGATCATTTTCGAGTTGAAATTATCAAAAGAGGAAGTTGTTCTTTTCAGAACAAGAATGGGCCTTTCAGTACTGTGACAAGGCAAGGTGCAAAGACTAAAGGAGATGTGCGCCAGCTGTCAAAAGAATGGTTCTACAAGACGATGCCAAATGGTGAGAAAATACTGCGGTCATGGATGGTTTACTCGCTCGTCAGTGAGAAATTATACTGCTTTTGCTGCAGACTCTTTGCTGTTAATGTAACAGAACAAACATCAAAATTTGTCACTGGGTTTCAGCAGTGGTGGAAGCTGAGCCCAAAATTACATAATCATGAGATATCGGATGACCATCTAGGTTGCCTTGAAAAATGGAAAACATTGGCAGCAGGCCTTAAGCTGCACAAAACAATTGATGCCGACAGTGTTGCTGTAATGGATAGGGATAAAAAAAATGGAGGGATATCTTGCACAGGTTGCTTGATATCACATTGTTTCTTGCTAAGCAAAATCTGGCATTTCGTGGCCATAAGGAAGATGCATCTTCGTTGAATAAAGGAAACTTTCTAAGATGGTTGAGATGCTTTCAAAATATGACCCTGTGTTGAAAGAGCACCTAATGAGATTAAAGCGAACTACATCTGTAACAGTAAAAGCATCCGTATCTTATCTTTCACCAGAAACTCAGAATGAATTTATAACTGTTCTGGCAAATCATGTGAAGGAAATTCTTGTAAATGATATAAAGGCTGCAAGGTACTTTGGAATTATGTTCGACAGCACACCTGACATATCACACACTGACCAGATGTCTGAGGTGATCAGATATGTGAAAATCCACAATGGGGAAGTTGAAGTGAGAGAAGTGTTTCTAGGATTTTTCCCTTTAAAGGGGAAAAAAAGCTGATGACCTCAGTTCAGACATTTTAAAACATCTAGAAAGTGATGGACTTGACATAATGATGTGCAGAGCTCAAGGTTATGATAATGCTGTCACAATGTCTGGAATTCATGGAGGTGTTCAAGCCATTCTGAAAAGAAAGAATAAGAAAGCTATTTTTAACGGATGCGTGGACCATTCGCTTAACTTGTGTGGTCAACACTCTTTTGCTGAAAATCTTTATGTGTAACATTTTTTGGAACTCTTGAGAGAATGTATTCCTTCTTTGCTGCTTCCACCCATCGATGGGATGTTTTAATTGAACACACTGCAATGTCGATTAAAAGGCTATCAACAACACGCTGGAGTGCACATCATGCTGCTGTTAAACCCGTGAAAGATAAGTTTGATGAATGTGTGGCGGCGATTGAAGCTCTATGTGATCCTCGTGAAAATGTGGAAACAAGAGGTGCAGCACAAGGTCTTTTACCTGCTGTCTGTGATTTCACGTTTCTGTGCTACCTTTACTTTTGGGCTGCTGTACTTGAGGAAGTTAATTTGACACAGCAGTATCTGCAGACTAAAGGCTTAACTCTTGACAAAGTAGTGACCAAGTTAGAGGCATTAAGACTTTTTCTGCAGGAGAAGCGCAGTCACTTAGTGGAGCATGCAATTGAACAGGCACTTTTAAAAGCAGACCAATTTGGAATAACAGTAGAGAGAAGATTAAGGTTCAAGAAGAGAATGGCAGGGGAACAACTCAGAGATGCTTCAGATGCTGGACTCACTATGCAAGAAGAAAACAATAGGGCGATGCTGGAGTGTATTGATCGTTTTCATTCTGAACTCCAGACCAGATCAACAGCGATCAAGGAAGTAGCAAATATGTTTGAGGCTGTTCAAGCCAAGAGTCTTCTATCAGCAACTGAAGAAGAGTTGCTGGTGTCAGTTCCAAAATTGACCACTTTCTATGGTGAGCTATCCGAAATAGAGCTTTTAAAAGAAATACCAAGGCTGAGAAGACACCTGAAGGCAGCAGATATTGATATCCACAAAGCCAAAGACTGGTCAATATTTGATATTTTAAAATTCATAGTTGACTGGGATTTCCTTGAATCTCTCCAAATACTCTCACTAAGCCTACAACTATTTCTTACGATCTGTGTGTCTGTGGCTTCATGTGAGAGGAGCTTTTCAAAACTGAAAACTGCCTTGACAGCGACATGGTTCTGCTCTCTGCACCGTCTGTCGAGTGTGATAATGCAGGAGAAAGTGCACTTAAAAGCTGGAGGCACCGGCACCAATTCCTTGCCGGGGTTGATACTGGTAAGACTGCAGACCTGTCAGACGACATCTTCCGCCCGACCCATCCATGATTTGCCCCTCTTTAGCCTGTCACCCTTTTCTCTGAATATAGCGTCATGCAGAGGGTGCTGCTCATCTGCACTTATTTTTAAGTATGCACGAGCTCTCCAGATCTTGATCCTGTGTTCCATTGTCGGGAAGTCAAGGAGGTATCTCATTGCTACACAGCTGGTGTCTCTCGTGCAGCCGAAAATGATGCGCATGGCTTCATTTGGAACTTTTCAAGTCTTCCAATCTGTGTAGGGCTGACAGTGATGACGGCCAGGGCATACTCGATGCGTGAAAGCACCAGTCCTTGGAACAAAAGTATTAGCAGGCTTTGCTCGATATTGGCAGTCGCCATGACTCTCATTGCTGACAAACCTTTTCGAGCTTTCGTTATGACATAATCGACATGATCTCTGAAGGACAGGCTACGATCAAGCCTCACGCCAAGATATGTCATTGACTGGGTTCTACTCAAAATGCTCCTATCCATTATTACTGCCGGCAAGTCTGTGTTCACAATATGGTTGTTTAGGGAGAACCATATAACCGATGCCTTTGCAGGGTTGACAAGGGCATCGGCATCAGCACACCATGAGGAAATTCCATCTAGTTCGCCCTGCATATCATTGGCAACCGCCTGTCTATCTCGACCCTGTCGATACACGAGAATGTCGTTAGCAAATGACAGAGTCCTACCCCTCCCGTCCAACTGTTGTTCAGTGATCGGCACCGTATACACGTTGAATAGTACTGGTGTCAGTGGTGAACCCTGCGACATATCGTTATCGGCTCAGAAGACCAACTTCTGCATCTTAGCACGACCTTCCTTTGGAGCAGAACTGCAGCTATCCATCGTACAAGGTGAGTGTGCACTTTCAGTCTGAGGAGGGTTTGCATCAAGTGTTCGAAAGATACTCTATTATATGCGTCCTCTAAGTCTATGGTGGCCGCACATGTCTCTTATCTGACCTGAAATCCTTCGTAAACATCTTGAGCAAAGACCGCCGCATTCAGCCATGACTCTTTGTTACGTCTGTATCCTCCAAGTGTGGGCGGGAAGCAGCCGAGTTGTTCCAAGTCACAAGCAAGTCTGTGTGCTACAATTTTCTCCAGTAGCTTGCCAGCAGTGTTCTGCATCGTAATGATTCTGTAGCCGCTTATCTTGGAATGGTCTTTATTCGGTTTTGGCAGCGGCAGCAAGTAGCTGTGTAGCCATTCCTCTTTGATCTGACCCCTCTGGATACTGGTGTTGAATTCTCTGGCCAGTTCTTCCATGTCATCATCTGATATCACCAGTAGGTCACCATATCGGATGCCGTCTGGGCCTGGGGTGGTGTTAGGTGATTTCTTGAGCATCGCACGCATTATCTCAGCTGTGATTGTCCATTCTTCGTCTGTTCCGACCCCCTCGCACAACTGAGAGAGTGTCGCTGTGGTCCTCTGTCTGGCGGGCTCGTCTTTCTGGTCAGTCTGTTCTATGTAGCGTGCAAGAAGGGCCTTACCTTTATCCGCATCCGACTTTTTCCATGTGAGGTCTGTGCCTTGAAAGACTGGAATACCCCTACGTTGTGCAGCACCGTTCATGCTCTTATGGTGGCGCCAGAATGTCGTAAGAGATCGATCATTCCAATACCAAAAAAGGGCAACCTGAAATTATTCACCAACTATAGAACCGTTGCCCTGATCAGACAAGCATGAAAAATTCTACTAAAAATCATAATTTGATGACTTCGTAAGAAAATGGAAGAAGAAGTTAACGTAGTTCAAGCTGGATTTAGACAAGGAAGAGGAACAGGAGATCACATTCTCAATATGCGTCCAATAATAGAGAAGTGCAGAGAATTTAATGTAAACCTATTCTCATGTTTTGTGGATTATTCAAAGGCATTTAACTGTGTACAACATCAGAAACTTTGGGAAATCATGAGGAATATGGGCTTTCCACCACATGTAATACAACTCATAAGAATGCTCTATCTAGAGCCAACAAGCAGCGGTTAGAATAGATGGCGAGACATCAGATTGGTTTGACATCAAGCAAGGAGTCCGCCAAGGATTGTGCTGTCCCGTATTTGTTTAACCTGTACGCCGAAAATATAATGAGAAATGTAAGAGATGATATAAATATGGAGCTATATGATGCCCTAAATATCGGTGGTCTTGAAATAACAGAGATTCGGTATGCTGATGATACAGTATTGCTATCCACAACACAGACTGGTACAGAAAACCCAATAGCCTCAACCCAATTGAATAGTGAAAATCAGGGGCGTCACTAGGGGGGTGCGGGGGTGCGGGCCGCACCGGGTGACACCATCAAGGGGTGACACCAAAATAAAAAAAATTGCAAATTTGACAAAGCAGACATAGCTCTTTCTAGTCGGGTTTCATAACCATTCATTGTTAAATACATGAGCAGGCACAGGGTGCCACCATGCAGAGCGTCTGGTGCTTAAATGAATAAGACTCAGAGCTCAGAGCTGCTCGGAGCCTCGGAGCCTCGGAGTCGGTGTAGAATCGTGGGTCATTTGCAAACGCGCTTCTTAATGACGTGTGGAGTCACGTGGTTGCAGAAAATGACAGACGTTTTTACAGGTTCGTTTTTTATGTAAATAATTATTTTTTCGAAATTTTATAATTTTATCAATATCACTAAAATATAAATATTTTAAAGTAAATTAATTAGGACAGGGCATAAATTTTAAAGGAGAAAAACAGCGGCAGGCTTCCACTTAAAAAAGTTAGTATTACTATACTATAGTATACTAGTAGTTTACTACTACAATAAATTAATAATTACGGCATACACACGTTTTCTGTCTGTCTGAAAAATATATATTTTAATTTTTTAATTTAATTTTTTAATTAAAAAGATGGAAATAGAAAAATAAATAACGGTTGTGTAATTTTTCGAACCAACGAGTCACTGTTGAGACTGCCACACGCAGATCCCCCCCCCCCCCAATAATGTATGCGGTTACTGACATTCGCCAGCAATTCGCAATATAAAATAATAAAATATATGTCATGAAATGACAGTCGTGCATTGGCGACAAAACTTCCTGATAAAAGTTAAGAAGAAGTGTTGCAACGAATATTGTTGACCGCCGGTTACATTTGTATATGAATCCATTAATTGTGCCTTGCAGCATTTGCCATCCGCATCGTATGCAGGTTGGTATGTTCAATACTCCATTAGCCAGTAAAAAAGTTACAATCCACTCAAACTTGTTACAATGAAATAAAAAAGTTGTAACTTCCATGGACAATATTTTAAAAAATTTAATATTTTGTATGACACGTTTTCTTTTTTAGACGGTTCTTTTTAGTGTACATAATCATTTTTTAATTACATTTTAATTCTACGGTAACCAACGCAATTTAACCTAAATAACTATATTTATTAAATTATGAATAAATCATAAATGTTTGGATTATAATTATTTATACAGATTTTATATATTTATATTATATCTTTTTGTTTAGTTGTATATTTTTAAGTCCCTAATTTATTATAGATTTATTATTTTAGAATATTCCATCATGCCACATGGAATGCACAAATCAAAGAGGCCTAGTGGATGCGAGCAGCGAAAAGCAAAGAAGAAAAGATGTGAATCACTAAAATCACTACCTGGATTCATGCTTCAATATGTCAAGAGACCAAGTGATGGACAAGGTTCATCAAAAGACGTTCTTCCTCAATCTACAATTGATAAGGATTCCTCTCATGCTGACAGCATGCATTCTTCAAAAGAGCAACTAGAGCCAGAAATGGAAGAGAATCACGAGATTGATGCAGAAATACATAATGAAATAGCAGTGGATGAAGTTGAAACAGAAATGCATGCTGAAAATGATTCTCGTCATGATACTGTAAATGTGATGAGTCAAGTGGATGAGAAAAATTGGAATATTTTATCTGATGCTTCTTTCTGGAATGCACCAGTTCCAGATCATTTTCGAGTTGAAATTATCAAAAGAGGAAGTTGTTCTTTTCAGAACAAGAATGGGCCTTTCAGTACTGTGACAAGGCAAGGTGCAAAGACTAAAGGAGATGTGCGCCAGCTGTCAAAAGAATGGTTCTACAAGACGATGCCAAATGGTGAGAAAATACTGCGGTCATGGATGGTTTACTCGCTCGTCAGTGAGAAATTATACTGCTTTTGCTGCAGACTCTTTGCTGTTAATGTAACAGAACAAACATCAAAATTTGTCACTGGGTTTCAGCAGTGGTGGAAGCTGAGCCCAAAATTACATAATCATGAGATATCGGATGACCATCTAGGTTGCCTTGAAAAATGGAAAACATTGGCAGCAGGCCTTAAGCTGCACAAAACAATTGATGCCGACAGTGTTGCTGTAATGGATAGGGATAAAAAAAATGGAGGGATATCTTGCACAGGTTGCTTGATATCACATTGTTTCTTGCTAAGCAAAATCTGGCATTTCGTGGCCATAAGGAAGATGCATCTTCGTTGAATAAAGGAAACTTTCTAAGATGGTTGAGATGCTTTCAAAATATGACCCTGTGTTGAAAGAGCACCTAATGAGATTAAAGCGAACTACATCTGTAACAGTAAAAGCATCCGTATCTTATCTTTCACCAGAAACTCAGAATGAATTTATAACTGTTCTGGCAAATCATGTGAAGGAAATTCTTGTAAATGATATAAAGGCTGCAAGGTACTTTGGAATTATGTTCGACAGCACACCTGACATATCACACACTGACCAGATGTCTGAGGTGATCAGATATGTGAAAATCCACAATGGGGAAGTTGAAGTGAGAGAAGTGTTTCTAGGATTTTTCCCTTTAAAGGGGAAAAAAAGCTGATGACCTCAGTTCAGACATTTTAAAACATCTAGAAAGTGATGGACTTGACATAATGATGTGCAGAGCTCAAGGTTATGATAATGCTGTCACAATGTCTGGAATTCATGGAGGTGTTCAAGCCATTCTGAAAAGAAAGAATAAGAAAGCTATTTTTAACGGATGCGTGGACCATTCGCTTAACTTGTGTGGTCAACACTCTTTTGCTGAAAATCTTTATGTGTAACATTTTTTGGAACTCTTGAGAGAATGTATTCCTTCTTTGCTGCTTCCACCCATCGATGGGATGTTTTAATTGAACACACTGCAATGTCGATTAAAAGGCTATCAACAACACGCTGGAGTGCACATCATGCTGCTGTTAAACCCGTGAAAGATAAGTTTGATGAATGTGTGGCGGCGATTGAAGCTCTATGTGATCCTCGTGAAAATGTGGAAACAAGAGGTGCAGCACAAGGTCTTTTACCTGCTGTCTGTGATTTCACGTTTCTGTGCTACCTTTACTTTTGGGCTGCTGTACTTGAGGAAGTTAATTTGACACAGCAGTATCTGCAGACTAAAGGCTTAACTCTTGACAAAGTAGTGACCAAGTTAGAGGCATTAAGACTTTTTCTGCAGGAGAAGCGCAGTCACTTAGTGGAGCATGCAATTGAACAGGCACTTTTAAAAGCAGACCAATTTGGAATAACAGTAGAGAGAAGATTAAGGTTCAAGAAGAGAATGGCAGGGGAACAACTCAGAGATGCTTCAGATGCTGGACTCACTATGCAAGAAGAAAACAATAGGGCGATGCTGGAGTGTATTGATCGTTTTCATTCTGAACTCCAGACCAGATCAACAGCGATCAAGGAAGTAGCAAATATGTTTGAGGCTGTTCAAGCCAAGAGTCTTCTATCAGCAACTGAAGAAGAGTTGCTGGTGTCAGTTCCAAAATTGACCACTTTCTATGGTGAGCTATCCGAAATAGAGCTTTTAAAAGAAATACCAAGGCTGAGAAGACACCTGAAGGCAGCAGATATTGATATCCACAAAGCCAAAGACTGGTCAATATTTGATATTTTAAAATTCATAGTTGACTGGGATTTCCTTGAATCTCTCCAAATACTCTCACTAAGCCTACAACTATTTCTTACGATCTGTGTGTCTGTGGCTTCATGTGAGAGGAGCTTTTCAAAACTGAAAACTGCCTTGACAGCGACATGGTTCTGCTCTCTGCACCGTCTGTCGAGTGTGATAATGCAGGAGAAAGTGCACTTAAAAGCTGGAGGCACCGGCACCAATTCCTTGCCGGGGTTGATACTGGTAAGACTGCAGACCTGTCAGACGACATCTTCCGCCCGACCCATCCATGATTTGCCCCTCTTTAGCCTGTCACCCTTTTCTCTGAATATAGCGTCATGCAGAGGGTGCTGCTCATCTGCACTTATTTTTAAGTATGCACGAGCTCTCCAGATCTTGATCCTGTGTTCCATTGTCGGGAAGTCAAGGAGGTATCTCATTGCTACACAGCTGGTGTCTCTCGTGCAGCCGAAAATGATGCGCATGGCTTCATTTGGAACTTTTCAAGTCTTCCAATCTGTGTAGGGCTGACAGTGATGACGGCCAGGGCATACTCGATGCGTGAAAGCACCAGTCCTTGGAACAAAAGTATTAGCAGGCTTTGCTCGATATTGGCAGTCGCCATGACTCTCATTGCTGACAAACCTTTTCGAGCTTTCGTTATGACATAATCGACATGATCTCTGAAGGACAGGCTACGATCAAGCCTCACGCCAAGATATGTCATTGACTGGGTTCTACTCAAAATGCTCCTATCCATTATTACTGCCGGCAAGTCTGTGTTCACAATATGGTTGTTTAGGGAGAACCATATAACCGATGCCTTTGCAGGGTTGACAAGGGCATCGGCATCAGCACACCATGAGGAAATTCCATCTAGTTCGCCCTGCATATCATTGGCAACCGCCTGTCTATCTCGACCCTGTCGATACACGAGAATGTCGTTAGCAAATGACAGAGTCCTACCCCTCCCGTCCAACTGTTGTTCAGTGATCGGCACCGTATACACGTTGAATAGTACTGGTGTCAGTGGTGAACCCTGCGACATATCGTTATCGGCTCAGAAGACCAACTTCTGCATCTTAGCACGACCTTCCTTTGGAGCAGAACTGCAGCTATCCATCGTACAAGGTGAGTGTGCACTTTCAGTCTGAGGAGGGTTTGCATCAAGTGTTCGAAAGATACTCTATTATATGCGTCCTCTAAGTCTATGGTGGCCGCACATGTCTCTTATCTGACCTGAAATCCTTCGTAAACATCTTGAGCAAAGACCGCCGCATTCAGCCATGACTCTTTGTTACGTCTGTATCCTCCAAGTGTGGGCGGGAAGCAGCCGAGTTGTTCCAAGTCACAAGCAAGTCTGTGTGCTACAATTTTCTCCAGTAGCTTGCCAGCAGTGTTCTGCATCGTAATGATTCTGTAGCCGCTTATCTTGGAATGGTCTTTATTCGGTTTTGGCAGCGGCAGCAAGTAGCTGTGTAGCCATTCCTCTTTGATCTGACCCCTCTGGATACTGGTGTTGAATTCTCTGGCCAGTTCTTCCATGTCATCATCTGATATCACCAGTAGGTCACCATATCGGATGCCGTCTGGGCCTGGGGTGGTGTTAGGTGATTTCTTGAGCATCGCACGCATTATCTCAGCTGTGATTGTCCATTCTTCGTCTGTTCCGACCCCCTCGCACAACTGAGAGAGTGTCGCTGTGGTCCTCTGTCTGGCGGGCTCGTCTTTCTGGTCAGTCTGTTCTATGTAGCGTGCAAGAAGGGCCTTACCTTTATCCGCATCCGACTTTTTCCATGTGAGGTCTGTGCCTTGAAAGACTGGAATACCCCTACGTTGTGCAGCACCGTTCATGCTCTTATGGTGGCGCCAGAATGTCGTAAGAGATCGATCATTCCAATACCAAAAAAGGGCAACCTGAAATTATTCACCAACTATAGAACCGTTGCCCTGATCAGACAAGCATGAAAAATTCTACTAAAAATCATAATTTGATGACTTCGTAAGAAAATGGAAGAAGAAGTTAACGTAGTTCAAGCTGGATTTAGACAAGGAAGAGGAACAGGAGATCACATTCTCAATATGCGTCCAATAATAGAGAAGTGCAGAGAATTTAATGTAAACCTATTCTCATGTTTTGTGGATTATTCAAAGGCATTTAACTGTGTACAACATCAGAAACTTTGGGAAATCATGAGGAATATGGGCTTTCCACCACATGTAATACAACTCATAAGAATGCTCTATCTAGAGCCAACAAGCAGCGGTTAGAATAGATGGCGAGACATCAGATTGGTTTGACATCAAGCAAGGAGTCCGCCAAGGATTGTGCTGTCCCGTATTTGTTTAACCTGTACGCCGAAAATATAATGAGAAATGTAAGAGATGATATAAATATGGAGCTATATGATGCCCTAAATATCGGTGGTCTTGAAATAACAGAGATTCGGTATGCTGATGATACAGTATTGCTATCCACAACAAAGACTGGTACAGAAAACCCAATAGCCTCAACCCAATTGAATAGTGAAAATCAGGGGCGTCACTAGGGGGGTGCGGGGGTGCGGGCCGCACCGGGTGACACCATCAAGGGGTGACACCAAAATAAAAAAAATTGCAAATTTGACAAAGCAGACATAGCTCTTTCTAGTCGGGTTTCATAACCATTCATTGTTAAATACATGAGCAGGCACAGGGTGCCACCATGCAGAGCGTCTGGTGCTTAAATGAATAAGACTCAGAGCTCAGAGCTGCTCGGAGCCTCGGAGTCGGTGTAGAATCGTGGGTCATTTGCAAACGCGCTTCTTAATGACGTGTGGAGTCACGTGGTTGCAGAAAATGACAGACGTTGTTTACAGGTTCGTTTTTTATGTAAATAATTATTTTTTCGAAATTTTATAATTTTATCAATATCACTAAAATATAAATATTTTAAAGTAAATTAATTAGGACAGGGCATAAATTTTAAAGGAGAAAAACAGCGGCAGGCTTCCACTTAAAAAAGTTAGTATTACTATACTATAGTATACTAGTAGTTTACTACTACAATAAATTAATAATTACGGCATACACACGTTTTCTGTCTGTCTGAAAAATATATATTTTAATTTTTTAATTTAATTTTTTAATTAAAAAGATGGAAATAGAAAAATAAATAACGGTTGTGTAATTTTTCGAACCAACGAGTCACTGTTGAGACTGCCACACGCAGATCCCCCCCCCCCCCCCCCAATAATGTATGCGGTTACTGACATTCGCCAGCAATTCGCAATATAAAATAATAAAATATATGTCATGAAATGACAGTCGTGCATTGGCGACAAAACTTCCTGATAAAAGTTAAGAAGAAGTGTTGCAACGAATATTGTTGACCGCCGGTTACATTTGTATATGAATCCATTAATTGTGCCTTGCAGCATTTGCCATCCGCATCGTATGCAGGTTGGTATGTTCAATACTCCATTAGCCAGTAAAAAAGTTACAATCCACTCAAACTTGTTACAATGAAATAAAAAAGTTGTAACTTCCATGGACAATATTTTAAAAAATTTAATATTTTGTATGACACGTTTTCTTTTTTAGACGGTTCTTTTTAGTGTACATAATCATTTTTTAATTACATTTTAATTCTACGGTAACCAACGCAATTTAACCTAAATAACTATATTTATTAAATTATGAATAAATCATAAATGTTTGGATTATAATTATTTATACAGATTTTATATATTTATATTATATCTTTTTGTTTAGTTGTATATTTTTAAGTCCCTAATTTATTATAGATTTATTATTTTAGAATATTCCATCATGCCACATGGAATGCACAAATCAAAGAGGCCTAGTGGATGCGAGCAGCGAAAAGCAAAGAAGAAAAGATGTGAATCACTAAAATCACTACCTGGATTCATGCTTCAATATGTCAAGAGACCAAGTGATGGACAAGGTTCATCAAAAGACGTTCTTCCTCAATCTACAATTGATAAGGATTCCTCTCATGCTGACAGCATGCATTCTTCAAAAGAGCAACTAGAGCCAGAAATGGAAGAGAATCACGAGATTGATGCAGAAATACATAATGAAATAGCAGTGGATGAAGTTGAAACAGAAATGCATGCTGAAAATGATTCTCGTCATGATACTGTAAATGTGATGAGTCAAGTGGATGAGAAAAATTGGAATATTTTATCTGATGCTTCTTTCTGGAATGCACCAGTTCCAGATCATTTTCGAGTTGAAATTATCAAAAGAGGAAGTTGTTCTTTTCAGAACAAGAATGGGCCTTTCAGTACTGTGACAAGGCAAGGTGCAAAGACTAAAGGAGATGTGCGCCAGCTGTCAAAAGAATGGTTCTACAAGACGATGCCAAATGGTGAGAAAATACTGCGGTCATGGATGGTTTACTCGCTCGTCAGTGAGAAATTATACTGCTTTTGCTGCAGACTCTTTGCTGTTAATGTAACAGAACAAACATCAAAATTTGTCACTGGGTTTCAGCAGTGGTGGAAGCTGAGCCCAAAATTACATAATCATGAGATATCGGATGACCATCTAGGTTGCCTTGAAAAATGGAAAACATTGGCAGCAGGCCTTAAGCTGCACAAAACAATTGATGCCGACAGTGTTGCTGTAATGGATAGGGATAAAAAAAATGGAGGGATATCTTGCACAGGTTGCTTGATATCACATTGTTTCTTGCTAAGCAAAATCTGGCATTTCGTGGCCATAAGGAAGATGCATCTTCGTTGAATAAAGGAAACTTTCTAAGATGGTTGAGATGCTTTCAAAATATGACCCTGTGTTGAAAGAGCACCTAATGAGATTAAAGCGAACTACATCTGTAACAGTAAAAGCATCCGTATCTTATCTTTCACCAGAAACTCAGAATGAATTTATAACTGTTCTGGCAAATCATGTGAAGGAAATTCTTGTAAATGATATAAAGGCTGCAAGGTACTTTGGAATTATGTTCGACAGCACACCTGACATATCACACACTGACCAGATGTCTGAGGTGATCAGATATGTGAAAATCCACAATGGGGAAGTTGAAGTGAGAGAAGTGTTTCTAGGATTTTTCCCTTTAAAGGGGAAAAAAAGCTGATGACCTCAGTTCAGACATTTTAAAACATCTAGAAAGTGATGGACTTGACATAATGATGTGCAGAGCTCAAGGTTATGATAATGCTGTCACAATGTCTGGAATTCATGGAGGTGTTCAAGCCATTCTGAAAAGAAAGAATAAGAAAGCTATTTTTAACGGATGCGTGGACCATTCGCTTAACTTGTGTGGTCAACACTCTTTTGCTGAAAATCTTTATGTGTAACATTTTTTGGAACTCTTGAGAGAATGTATTCCTTCTTTGCTGCTTCCACCCATCGATGGGATGTTTTAATTGAACACACTGCAATGTCGATTAAAAGGCTATCAACAACACGCTGGAGTGCACATCATGCTGCTGTTAAACCCGTGAAAGATAAGTTTGATGAATGTGTGGCGGCGATTGAAGCTCTATGTGATCCTCGTGAAAATGTGGAAACAAGAGGTGCAGCACAAGGTCTTTTACCTGCTGTCTGTGATTTCACGTTTCTGTGCTACCTTTACTTTTGGGCTGCTGTACTTGAGGAAGTTAATTTGACACAGCAGTATCTGCAGACTAAAGGCTTAACTCTTGACAAAGTAGTGACCAAGTTAGAGGCATTAAGACTTTTTCTGCAGGAGAAGCGCAGTCACTTAGTGGAGCATGCAATTGAACAGGCACTTTTAAAAGCAGACCAATTTGGAATAACAGTAGAGAGAAGATTAAGGTTCAAGAAGAGAATGGCAGGGGAACAACTCAGAGATGCTTCAGATGCTGGACTCACTATGCAAGAAGAAAACAATAGGGCGATGCTGGAGTGTATTGATCGTTTTCATTCTGAACTCCAGACCAGATCAACAGCGATCAAGGAAGTAGCAAATATGTTTGAGGCTGTTCAAGCCAAGAGTCTTCTATCAGCAACTGAAGAAGAGTTGCTGGTGTCAGTTCCAAAATTGACCACTTTCTATGGTGAGCTATCCGAAATAGAGCTTTTAAAAGAAATACCAAGGCTGAGAAGACACCTGAAGGCAGCAGATATTGATATCCACAAAGCCAAAGACTGGTCAATATTTGATATTTTAAAATTCATAGTTGACTGGGATTTCCTTGAATCTCTCCAAATACTCTCACTAAGCCTACAACTATTTCTTACGATCTGTGTGTCTGTGGCTTCATGTGAGAGGAGCTTTTCAAAACTGAAAACTGCCTTGACAGCGACATGGTTCTGCTCTCTGCACCGTCTGTCGAGTGTGATAATGCAGGAGAAAGTGCACTTAAAAGCTGGAGGCACCGGCACCAATTCCTTGCCGGGGTTGATACTGGTAAGACTGCAGACCTGTCAGACGACATCTTCCGCCCGACCCATCCATGATTTGCCCCTCTTTAGCCTGTCACCCTTTTCTCTGAATATAGCGTCATGCAGAGGGTGCTGCTCATCTGCACTTATTTTTAAGTATGCACGAGCTCTCCAGATCTTGATCCTGTGTTCCATTGTCGGGAAGTCAAGGAGGTATCTCATTGCTACACAGCTGGTGTCTCTCGTGCAGCCGAAAATGATGCGCATGGCTTCATTTGGAACTTTTCAAGTCTTCCAATCTGTGTAGGGCTGACAGTGATGACGGCCAGGGCATACTCGATGCGTGAAAGCACCAGTCCTTGGAACAAAAGTATTAGCAGGCTTTGCTCGATATTGGCAGTCGCCATGACTCTCATTGCTGACAAACCTTTTCGAGCTTTCGTTATGACATAATCGACATGATCTCTGAAGGACAGGCTACGATCAAGCCTCACGCCAAGATATGTCATTGACTGGGTTCTACTCAAAATGCTCCTATCCATTATTACTGCCGGCAAGTCTGTGTTCACAATATGGTTGTTTAGGGAGAACCATATAACCGATGCCTTTGCAGGGTTGACAAGGGCATCGGCATCAGCACACCATGAGGAAATTCCATCTAGTTCGCCCTGCATATCATTGGCAACCGCCTGTCTATCTCGACCCTGTCGATACACGAGAATGTCGTTAGCAAATGACAGAGTCCTACCCCTCCCGTCCAACTGTTGTTCAGTGATCGGCACCGTATACACGTTGAATAGTACTGGTGTCAGTGGTGAACCCTGCGACATATCGTTATCGGCTCAGAAGACCAACTTCTGCATCTTAGCACGACCTTCCTTTGGAGCAGAACTGCAGCTATCCATCGTACAAGGTGAGTGTGCACTTTCAGTCTGAGGAGGGTTTGCATCAAGTGTTCGAAAGATACTCTATTATATGCGTCCTCTAAGTCTATGGTGGCCGCACATGTCTCTTATCTGACCTGAAATCCTTCGTAAACATCTTGAGCAAAGACCGCCGCATTCAGCCATGACTCTTTGTTACGTCTGTATCCTCCAAGTGTGGGCGGGAAGCAGCCGAGTTGTTCCAAGTCACAAGCAAGTCTGTGTGCTACAATTTTCTCCAGTAGCTTGCCAGCAGTGTTCTGCATCGTAATGATTCTGTAGCCGCTTATCTTGGAATGGTCTTTATTCGGTTTTGGCAGCGGCAGCAAGTAGCTGTGTAGCCATTCCTCTTTGATCTGACCCCTCTGGATACTGGTGTTGAATTCTCTGGCCAGTTCTTCCATGTCATCATCTGATATCACCAGTAGGTCACCATATCGGATGCCGTCTGGGCCTGGGGTGGTGTTAGGTGATTTCTTGAGCATCGCACGCATTATCTCAGCTGTGATTGTCCATTCTTCGTCTGTTCCGACCCCCTCGCACAACTGAGAGAGTGTCGCTGTGGTCCTCTGTCTGGCGGGCTCGTCTTTCTGGTCAGTCTGTTCTATGTAGCGTGCAAGAAGGGCCTTACCTTTATCCGCATCCGACTTTTTCCATGTGAGGTCTGTGCCTTGAAAGACTGGAATACCCCTACGTTGTGCAGCACCGTTCATGCTCTTATGGTGGCGCCAGAATGTCGTAAGAGATCGATCATTCCAATACCAAAAAAGGGCAACCTGAAATTATTCACCAACTATAGAACCGTTGCCCTGATCAGACAAGCATGAAAAATTCTACTAAAAATCATAATTTGATGACTTCGTAAGAAAATGGAAGAAGAAGTTAACGTAGTTCAAGCTGGATTTAGACAAGGAAGAGGAACAGGAGATCACATTCTCAATATGCGTCCAATAATAGAGAAGTGCAGAGAATTTAATGTAAACCTATTCTCATGTTTTGTGGATTATTCAAAGGCATTTAACTGTGTACAACATCAGAAACTTTGGGAAATCATGAGGAATATGGGCTTTCCACCACATGTAATACAACTCATAAGAATGCTCTATCTAGAGCCAACAAGCAGCGGTTAGAATAGATGGCGAGACATCAGATTGGTTTGACATCAAGCAAGGAGTCCGCCAAGGATTGTGCTGTCCCGTATTTGTTTAACCTGTACGCCGAAAATATAATGAGAAATGTAAGAGATGATATAAATATGGAGCTATATGATGCCCTAAATATCGGTGGTCTTGAAATAACAGAGATTCGGTATGCTGATGATACAGTATTGCTATCCACAACACAGACTGGTACAGAAAACCCAATAGCCTCAACCCAATTGAATAGTGAAAATCAGGGGCGTCACTAGGGGGGTGCGGGGGTGCGGGCCGCACCGGGTGACACCATCAAGGGGTGACACCAAAATAAAAAAAATTGCAAATTTGACAAAGCAGACATAGCTCTTTCTAGTCGGGTTTCATAACCATTCATTGTTAAATACATGAGCAGGCACAGGGTGCCACCATGCAGAGCGTCTGGTGCTTAAATGAATAAGACTCAGAGCTCAGAGCTGCTCGGAGCCTCGGAGCCTCGGAGTCGGTGTAGAATCGTGGGTCATTTGCAAACGCGCTTCTTAATGACGTGTGGAGTCACGTGGTTGCAGAAAATGACAGACGTTTTTACAGGTTCGTTTTTTATGTAAATAATTATTTTTTCGAAATTTTATAATTTTATCAATATCACTAAAATATAAATATTTTAAAGTAAATTAATTAGGACAGGGCATAAATTTTAAAGGAGAAAAACAGCGGCAGGCTTCCACTTAAAAAAGTTAGTATTACTATACTATAGTATACTAGTAGTTTACTACTACAATAAATTAATAATTACGGCATACACACGTTTTCTGTCTGTCTGAAAAATATATATTTTAATTTTTTAATTTAATTTTTTAATTAAAAAGATGGAAATAGAAAAATAAATAACGGTTGTGTAATTTTTCGAACCAACGAGTCACTGTTGAGACTGCCACACGCAGATCCCCCCCCCCCCCAATAATGTATGCGGTTACTGACATTCGCCAGCAATTCGCAATATAAAATAATAAAATATATGTCATGAAATGACAGTCGTGCATTGGCGACAAAACTTCCTGATAAAAGTTAAGAAGAAGTGTTGCAACGAATATTGTTGACCGCCGGTTACATTTGTATATGAATCCATTAATTGTGCCTTGCAGCATTTGCCATCCGCATCGTATGCAGGTTGGTATGTTCAATACTCCATTAGCCAGTAAAAAAGTTACAATCCACTCAAACTTGTTACAATGAAATAAAAAAGTTGTAACTTCCATGGACAATATTTTAAAAAATTTAATATTTTGTATGACACGTTTTCTTTTTTAGACGGTTCTTTTTAGTGTACATAATCATTTTTTAATTACATTTTAATTCTACGGTAACCAACGCAATTTAACCTAAATAACTATATTTATTAAATTATGAATAAATCATAAATGTTTGGATTATAATTATTTATACAGATTTTATATATTTATATTATATCTTTTTGTTTAGTTGTATATTTTTAAGTCCCTAATTTATTATAGATTTATTATTTTAGAATATTCCATCATGCCACATGGAATGCACAAATCAAAGAGGCCTAGTGGATGCGAGCAGCGAAAAGCAAAGAAGAAAAGATGTGAATCACTAAAATCACTACCTGGATTCATGCTTCAATATGTCAAGAGACCAAGTGATGGACAAGGTTCATCAAAAGACGTTCTTCCTCAATCTACAATTGATAAGGATTCCTCTCATGCTGACAGCATGCATTCTTCAAAAGAGCAACTAGAGCCAGAAATGGAAGAGAATCACGAGATTGATGCAGAAATACATAATGAAATAGCAGTGGATGAAGTTGAAACAGAAATGCATGCTGAAAATGATTCTCGTCATGATACTGTAAATGTGATGAGTCAAGTGGATGAGAAAAATTGGAATATTTTATCTGATGCTTCTTTCTGGAATGCACCAGTTCCAGATCATTTTCGAGTTGAAATTATCAAAAGAGGAAGTTGTTCTTTTCAGAACAAGAATGGGCCTTTCAGTACTGTGACAAGGCAAGGTGCAAAGACTAAAGGAGATGTGCGCCAGCTGTCAAAAGAATGGTTCTACAAGACGATGCCAAATGGTGAGAAAATACTGCGGTCATGGATGGTTTACTCGCTCGTCAGTGAGAAATTATACTGCTTTTGCTGCAGACTCTTTGCTGTTAATGTAACAGAACAAACATCAAAATTTGTCACTGGGTTTCAGCAGTGGTGGAAGCTGAGCCCAAAATTACATAATCATGAGATATCGGATGACCATCTAGGTTGCCTTGAAAAATGGAAAACATTGGCAGCAGGCCTTAAGCTGCACAAAACAATTGATGCCGACAGTGTTGCTGTAATGGATAGGGATAAAAAAAATGGAGGGATATCTTGCACAGGTTGCTTGATATCACATTGTTTCTTGCTAAGCAAAATCTGGCATTTCGTGGCCATAAGGAAGATGCATCTTCGTTGAATAAAGGAAACTTTCTAAGATGGTTGAGATGCTTTCAAAATATGACCCTGTGTTGAAAGAGCACCTAATGAGATTAAAGCGAACTACATCTGTAACAGTAAAAGCATCCGTATCTTATCTTTCACCAGAAACTCAGAATGAATTTATAACTGTTCTGGCAAATCATGTGAAGGAAATTCTTGTAAATGATATAAAGGCTGCAAGGTACTTTGGAATTATGTTCGACAGCACACCTGACATATCACACACTGACCAGATGTCTGAGGTGATCAGATATGTGAAAATCCACAATGGGGAAGTTGAAGTGAGAGAAGTGTTTCTAGGATTTTTCCCTTTAAAGGGGAAAAAAAGCTGATGACCTCAGTTCAGACATTTTAAAACATCTAGAAAGTGATGGACTTGACATAATGATGTGCAGAGCTCAAGGTTATGATAATGCTGTCACAATGTCTGGAATTCATGGAGGTGTTCAAGCCATTCTGAAAAGAAAGAATAAGAAAGCTATTTTTAACGGATGCGTGGACCATTCGCTTAACTTGTGTGGTCAACACTCTTTTGCTGAAAATCTTTATGTGTAACATTTTTTGGAACTCTTGAGAGAATGTATTCCTTCTTTGCTGCTTCCACCCATCGATGGGATGTTTTAATTGAACACACTGCAATGTCGATTAAAAGGCTATCAACAACACGCTGGAGTGCACATCATGCTGCTGTTAAACCCGTGAAAGATAAGTTTGATGAATGTGTGGCGGCGATTGAAGCTCTATGTGATCCTCGTGAAAATGTGGAAACAAGAGGTGCAGCACAAGGTCTTTTACCTGCTGTCTGTGATTTCACGTTTCTGTGCTACCTTTACTTTTGGGCTGCTGTACTTGAGGAAGTTAATTTGACACAGCAGTATCTGCAGACTAAAGGCTTAACTCTTGACAAAGTAGTGACCAAGTTAGAGACATTAAGACTTTTTCTGCAGGAGAAGCGCAGTCACTTAGTGGAGCATGCAATTGAACAGGCACTTTTAAAAGCAGACCAATTTGGAATAACAGTAGAGAGAAGATTAAGGTTCAAGAAGAGAATGGCAGGGGAACAACTCAGAGATGCTTCAGATGCTGGACTCACTATGCAAGAAGAAAACAATAGGGCGATGCTGGAGTGTATTGATCGTTTTCATTCTGAACTCCAGACCAGATCAACAGCGATCAAGGAAGTAGCAAATATGTTTGAGGCTGTTCAAGCCAAGAGTCTTCTATCAGCAACTGAAGAAGAGTTGCTGGTGTCAGTTCCAAAATTGACCACTTTCTATGGTGAGCTATCCGAAATAGAGCTTTTAAAAGAAATACCAAGGCTGAGAAGACACCTGAAGGCAGCAGGTATTGATATCCACAAAGCCAAAGACTGGTCAATATTTGATATTTTAAAATTCATAGTTGACTGGGATTTCCTTGAATCTCTCCAAATACTCTCACTAAGCCTACAACTATTTCTTACGATCTGTGTGTCTGTGGCTTCATGTGAGAGGAGCTTTTCAAAACTGAAACTTATAAAGAACTATTTGCGATCAACCATGGGACAGTCAAGACTTTCTGATCTGGCTATATTATCAATTGAAAGTGATATGGTGAAAGATATTGATTTTGATGATGTGATTGACAGCTTTGCAGCTTTGAAGACCAGGATGGGAAACTTTTAATTTTAAATAACAGAAATTTTAATGTTAAATAACAAAAATTTAACTTTGTCCGAGTTTGTCGAAGTTCTTTATTTATGTTTTACCTGAAGTATTGAAGTTATATTGTTCAATTTGTTTTCTTTCTTATGTCCTTATTAACTTTTTGATTTATTTTACAAACATTACTATATGCGATTATATATGGTACAGGAACACTCGGAAGAAGACCATGGTGAAAGTCTAGAGGGGTGACACCAAGAGTTTACCGCACTGGGTGACACCAACCCCAGTGACGCCACTGGTGAAAATCACAACTTGTATCTCAACATTGCAAAAACAAAGATAATACATACAGATAAAACCACTAGGGAGAAAGAAATATATTTTAATGAGGAAAAATTGGAGGTGGTGGAAAATTTTGAATATTTTGGGTCATTGATTACGAACAACGGTGACACAGTGAAAGAAATTAAACGACGACTATCAATTCCTCTTCAAAAACTAAAACAGCTGAATAAATGATGGAATGGGACAGACAGAACTACAAAAATTAGATATTTAAGAGCATGCATCTTTCCCATTGCAACATACGCCTGTGAGACCTGGACACTTACTAAACAAGCTGAGCAGCGCATAAACGCCTCTGAATATAAATGTTATAGACGAGTTCTAAGAATATCTTGGGTAAAGAAAAGAACAAATGCATCAATACTTCAAGAGCTGAATATTGAAGAAGGTTGGCTATTAAGAACGATAAAACAAAGAAAATTGAAATATTTTGGTCACTTGAAACGTCACGAAAGTTTGGAGAGAACAATAATGGAGGGGTATATGCCTGAGAAGAGAGGAAGAGGAAGGCCAAAGAACAGATGGGTGCAGGATGTGGCGGATGATCTCCAGATGGGTGTATCGGACGCGGGACATCTTGCTTATGATCGAGAGGTTTTCCGGAAGGTTGTTACGGGAACGAGGTTCTGCAAAGGACATGCTACTGAATGAATGAATGAATAATAATGCCCTTTGGTCTCACAAATACCTACCATGTTAATATTCAAGTATTCTCATTTCTTTGTTAATGGTATCAAAATTTGGGATTAAATGGTTAATTTTTTTTTTTACTTTTGTGTGGCCCTAGAAGGCCAGTAAAAAAAAGTATTTCCCCTTAAAGGGGATTAGAGATGTCTCCAAAAATGTCATTAAAAGTATGCCATTTATAATTTCAAGAAATAATGTAGAACTTTAAAGTTGATTATAATATGTAAATAAGTAAAGATTCACAAAATATTTTGTAAGTAGTCTACTAAAAATGTATATTTTTTATTACAATGTCTGACTGTCGTGATGATTGCTTTATTTCCAAAAGAATATTGGTGAGATTTGTTAGTTAGTTGACAATATTAATGCTGGTATATAATTTTTTTTTTTTTTAATTCTAGTTATTTCCCCTGCGTAATATTACTCCCTGCTCATTTCTAATCTATGTTTTTAATTTTGTTATCTGGTCATTGCAGACCGTTTCGAGCTGGTTTTAACATGTTTGTATGGGAGCCAGTCGTTCAAAAAGCCATGGTAAGCTACTGAACGTAAAAACTTGCCAAGACATCAATAACAGCAGTAAAATCCTGCTATTGACTGCAAAGTCCTTTAAGGGGTATGCAACATTTTTTTTTTTAATCTGCTAATTCCACAGAATGCTTGAACAGAATATTTAATAAGTTTAGTGTTCAGTCAAGGCATTACTATCAATCATATTATTATGATATTTTAAATATGACCAAAGTAACTAGGGAAACGCATGCGCAGTTGAATTGTATGATTTATTATTATAGGAGATATTTATTTTAAAGAAACGGGAGGGATGGTCAGAAATTAATGCACCATTTGGCAGAGAGAGAGAGAGAGAGAGAGAGAGAGAGAGAGAGAGAGAGAGAGAGAGAGAGAGAGAGAGAGAGAGAGATAATAATAATAATAATAAGTCTTTATTTTCAAAGGGTTAAGAATTGGGCACGCAGGCCCGTCTGACATTCTGCCCTTCTTCTCTATTTCCTCTCATACATTCTTTCATTCAACATCACTTATGAAGCAACTTTTGACAACAAAAGAACATTAAAACGCATGAAAAATAATCAATAACAAATGACTCACTGAAGCAGTGTTTAACATGGGCATTATAAATACCTAAGGAGGGTGTAACGTGCCATACATAAGGGAATGTTTTTTGGCTAGTTGTCGTTTGAGATAAGTTACCATTATTGTCTTTTTTGTGTTGTTTGTTATGGGGGCATGTAGTCTGTACTAAGGTAGTGTTCAAACAGGTTGCGAATGTATGTATCATGATTGGTGGTGTCTTTGATTTCTTGTGGAAGATTGTTCCACAACTGAGCGGCAGAGTATGCTAAGCTTGTTTTATATAAGTCTATCCTAGGTTTAGGGAGAGAGAAGGAGGGGGGAGAAGAGAACTATTTGTTCAAAATGAATTCAATTTACAAACAGTATAAATTACATTTCCTCTAAACATAATATGTGTCTACTTAAAGACCATAATCTTGCAGGGCTTTTCGCCAGCTCGAGAAAAGTGCATGCTGGCTTCGACTGTACTAGACCAGGGTTTGTTCTGCTCACCTCGCCTATTAATCTGTAGCCTCTATCATTCCTATCACCTAGGCCATAGCCACCAGTCACACCACTCACCTTTTCGTTGACTACTTTGACATTGAAATACCCGAGGATACCAGTCATTTCAAAATTTGTACACTGGTCCTCGACCATGTCTAATTCGTTATATATCTATATCTTCTTCTTTACAGTCTGCTGTTGGCGCATATACATGTACTATGTTAATATTCAGAGGTTTGCCAAGGAGTTTCACTAATAATACTCTATTTGAGATTGTCCAAAATCGTTTAACTGTCCTAGCACTCACTTGATCCAAAATTATGCCAACACTCCTTTTGTAGTCCTTCCCTCCTGAGTAAACAATTATATACGCATCTAAACACCCCCCCCCCACCCCCCCCCACCCCCCCCCCTTGCCATCGCATTTCACTAATCGTTAATATATTTATCTTCATACTTTCCATCTCTTTCTTGACATTCAATCAATCATGTGCCATGCCGGAAAGCGTTATCTCATTTTTAATTCTGGCTAAGTGTTCTGACATTCCATGTACCTACATTTAGTGTATGTTTAAACTTTAATTTGCTTACAGTCGCTTGACGAAGATCGGGTATCACCTGTAGCACATGATGCTCCCTAACGGACGAAGAGACTCCATTGGAATCCCCATTAATGTCGTTATCTTTATCAATTTCATTTCCATCCATCATGTGCCATGCCGGTAAGCGTGGGCGGTCATGATTCGCCATTTCACTCGACCACCAGAGTCGTGGATCAGCTCAGTGTTCCTGTCTCTACCATGCCACGTAGCCAAGCCATCCAGGTATTTACTTCTCTGTCTTCCCCTTGATCTCTTTCCATCGATCTTGCCAGTTGTCACCAAGTTCTCCAATTTATTTCTTCTCATAACATGTCCAAAAAATCTTGACTGTCAACGTCTAATTTCGCAAATTAGTGTACGATTTTCATTTGTTTCTTGGAGGACTTGTTCATTGGTTTTTCTGTCTCTCCATGGTATTCTTTGCATTAGTAGTTATGATTGCACGTTTTGGGTATCATTTGGTGGAGCCTCCACCAATTGACCTTGACCTCGGCTGATTTGCACTCCTCCTCGGTCATGTAGTTGGGTGGGGTAAGGGGTGGTTAAGGGGTGATATCTAGGTCATATCTAAGGGCGATAATTATAAGATTTTATTTTTCTAAGGGGAGATAACTATTGAGTGGGTGTATAAACTTTTTAATTAATTATTTAAAAAATTAAATTAAATAAATAAAAATAAATAACGACAGGGTGCGGGGTGGTGGCGAGGGGATGGACGCGTGGGGTGAGGCTAGGCGGTTCGGGTTTAAACACTATCATCACATGGTTACAAATGAAAGCCTTAAAATGTAATGATGGCCGGTATTATCGGTCGTAGTGGATATGGTTTAGTGAAATTTATTGTTAAGGGGTAAGTAGCGGTTATTAGTGATCCGTAGGGGATCGTAATGGTTTAAACACTATCATCATACGACTTACGAATGAAAACCTTAAAAAGTACAGATTGCCGGTATTATTGATTGCTGTGTGTACGGATTAGTGAAATTCGTTGGTGTGGGGTGGGTAGCTGTTATTAGTGATCAGTATAGGGATTTAATGCCTATACACTATCATCATACGGTTACAAATGAAAACCTTAAAATGTAAAGATGGCCGGTATTATCGGTTGATGTGGGTATGGGTTAGTGAAACTCGATGTTAAGGGGTGAAAATCAGTTATTAGTGATCTATAGAGGGATGTAATGGCCTATACACTATCATCATATGGTTACAAATGACAGCCTTAAAATGTAAAGATGGCCGGTATTATTGGTTGCTGTGGTATGGCTTAGTGAAACTCGATGTTAAGAGGTAGGTAGCGGTTATTAGTGATCTGTAGAGTGAGTAATGGCCTATATACTATCATCATATGGTTACAAATGAAAACCTAAAATATAAAGATGGCCGGTAATATTGGTTTACGTGGGTATGGCTTGGTATCATTCGTTGATAAAGGGTGGGTAGTGGTTATTAGTGCTCTGTAGAGGGTCGTAGTGGTATATACAGTATTATCATAGGGTTACAAATTAAAATCTTAAAATGTAAAGATGGTCGGTATTATTGTTTGTAGTGGGTACGGCATAGTGTTATTCGTTGTCAGGGGGTGGATAGTGGTTATTAGTGATATGTAGAGGGTTGAGGGTATATACACTATTAGCATAGGGTACAAATGAAAACCTTTAAAAGTACAGATGACCTGCATTATTGGTTGTAGTGGGTATGGCTTAGTGAAATTAGATGTTAAGGGGTGGGTGAGTGGGTGAGTAGCTACATAACTGCTCGAACACTAACATCATGGGATTTCAGATCGGTAAATGAAAACCTCAAATCTCTCTCTCTCTCTCTCTCTCTCTCTCTCTCTCTCTCTCTCTCTCTCTCTCTCCTTGTGTCTTTACAGGTCATTGTTTTGTTCAACAGAAACCCATTTCCAAGACCAATACCTGTTCTCAAACTTGTCTGCTCAGTACCACACTTTGCAACCAGACAAAACTACAGCTTCTATGTACCACTTCAACATACAAATAAGAAAAAATGTTAATCAAAATGGAATAAAATAGCGGTCAAACTTATAAATATCTTGGCCAAACTTATGAAAAGTAGGAAACATTGTTAACTAAATGTGAAAAATATCGTCCAAAGAGAGAAATATTTCAACTAAACTTAAAATAAATCAGCCAAACTTATGAAAAGTGGGAAATTGTCAGCCAAATTGACAAAAGTTAGGCAACATATAGAAATATCTCATCCAAACTTATGAAAAGTAGGAAACTTTGTTAGCCAAAGTGGAAAAACCTGCGTCAAGTAGGAAAATTATGTTACCCAAATGTGAAAAATGTCGGCCACATACAGAAATAGCTCACCCAAACGTATAAAAAGTAGGAAAACTGTTAACCAAACGGGAAATATATTGACCAAATAGGAAAAATATCACCCAAAGAGAGAAATACATTGTCCAAACTTATAAAAAGTAGGAAAATTGTCGCTCAAATGGGAAAAAAGTTAGGCCAAATACAGAAATATCTCACCCAAACTTATGAAAAGTAGGAAACTGTGTTAACCAAAGTGGAAAAGCCTAGGTCAAGTAGGAACATTATGTTAGCCAAATGTGAAAATTGTCGGCTAAATACAGAAATAGCTCAACCAAACGTATAAAAAGTAGGAAAATTGTTAACGAAACGGGAAATATATTGACCAAGTAGGAAAATGTGTTAGTCAAAGAGGAAGCTTTGTTAACCAAATGTGAAAACAATATCACCCAAAGAGAGAAAAATCTCGTCCAAACTTACAAAAAGTAGGAAAATTGTCGGCCAAATTGGAAAAAGTTATGCCAAATACAGAATTATCTCACCCAAACATATGAAAAGTAGGAAACTTTGTTAGCCAAGTGGGGTAAACCAAGGTCAAGAAGGAAAATATATTACCCAAATGAGAAAAACATCACCCAGATACAGAAATATCACGTCTACACATATGAAAACCAGGAAAATTTGTTAGTCAATTAGGAAAAAAAATATTAACAAAGTAGGAAAATATGTTAGCCAAAGGGGAAAAAAATATCACCCAAAGAAAGAAATATATCGTCCAGACTTATAAAAAGTAGGAAAATTTGTCAACCAAATGGTAAAATTATCAGCCAAAGAGAGAAATATCTAGTCTAGACTTATAAAAAGTAGAAAAATGCGTCAACCGAATGGTAAAAATGTGAGATGTGATCACCGATGCCAGTCGAGGAAGACGTATCTGTACGCAATAACTATCGGGTAACATAGGTATACAGCGACGAGTGTCTAGCGCATGATATCAGATTAGAATTATACAAACGAACACAACGAACTCAGCCTTAGGCAATGAATGTAACATGTCATGTCAGTGTCCACTGTCATAACAAGCGACATTATCACGTAGCAAATTATACATGTACACGTTCACTACCTCTCTGTGTGTCTGTACGGAACTACGGAACTCTACAACGTTCCCCAGAAACACATTACAAACGCCAATATATGTTTTACATATTGTCTGCTCAGTCCCACATTTCACAGCTGGACAAAACTACAGCTTCTATGTACCACTTCAACTTTCAAATAAGAAAATATGCTAACCAAAATAGAAAAAAAAATAGCAGTCAAACTTATAAATAGCTCGGCCAAACATATGAAAAGTAGGAAATATTGTTAACCAAATATGAACAAAATATCGTCCAAAGAGAGAAATAGTTCAACTTAACTTATAAATAGATCACCAAACTTAAGAAAAGTAGGAAAATTGTCAGCCAAATGGGAAAACGTTAGGCCAAATACAGAAATATCTCAGCCAAACTTATGAAAAGTGGGAAACTTTGTTAGCCAAAGGGGTAAAACCTAGGTCAACTAGGAAAATCTGTTACCCAAATGTGAAAAAGGTCGGCCAAATACGGAAATATCTCCTCCTCACTTATGAAAACTAGAAAAATGTGTTACCCAAATAGGAAAACTATTGGCCAAGTAGGAAAATGTGTTAGCCTAATGTGAAAAGATATCAGCCAAAAAGAGAAATATCTCGTCTAGACATTTAAAAAGTAGAGAAATGTGTCAACCAAATAGAAAAATGTCGATCAAATACAGAAATATCTCAACCAAACGTATAAAAAGTAGGAAACTTATTATTCAAACGGTAAAGATATTGACCAAGTAAGAAAATGTGTTAGTTAAAGAGGATAAATATTGAACAAGTAACGAAATACATCGTGCAAATTTTTTAAATGTAGGAAACTTTGTTAACCAAATGTGAAACAATATCTGCCAAAGAGAGAAATACTTCGTCCAAAGTAGGAAAATTGTCAGCCAAATGGGAAGAAGTTGGGCCAAATACAGAAATATCTCAACCAAACTTATGAAAAGTAGGAAAGTTTGCTAGCCAAAGCGGGAAAACCTAGGTCAAGGAGGAAAACTGTTAACCAAATGTGAAAAATGTCGGCCAAATACAGAAATATCACATTCACACTTATGAAAACTAGGATTAATTGCAGCCAAAATAGGGGGAAAATTGGCCAAATGTGAAAAAAAAATATCAGATAAAGAGGGAAATATCTCATCCAGATTTATAAAAAGTAGGAAAATATGTCAACCGAAGGGGGAAAATGTCGGCCAAATACAGAAATATCTCAACTAAACTTATGAAAAGTAGGAAACTTTGTTAACCAAAATGTGAAAGATATTGACCAGGTAGGGGAAATGTGTTAGTCAAAGAGGAAAATATTGAACAATAACGAAATACATCGTTCAATCTTATGAAAAGTAGGAAAATTTGTTAACCAAAGGTGAAAAAATATCAGCCAAAGAGAGGAATATCTCGTCCACACTTATAAAAAAAATGTAGGAGAATTGTCAGTCAAGTGGGAAAAAGTTAGACCAAACATAGAAATATCTCACTCAAACTTATGAAAAGTAGGAAACTTTGTTAGCCAAAGGAATAAAAAAAAACCTAGGTCAAGTAGGAAAATCTGTTAACCAAATGTGAAAAAGGTCGGCCAAATACAGAAATAGCTCGTCCACACTTATGAAAACTAGGAAAATTTGTTATTCAAAAAGAGGAAAAATACTGGCCAAGTAGGAAAATTTGATAACCTAATCTGAAAAAATATCAGCCAAAGAGAGAAATATATAAACCAAACTTATAAAAAATAGGAAAAATTGTCAACCGAACCGGAAAATGTCGACTAAACACAGAAATATATTGGCCAAACTTAAGAAAAGTAGGAAAATTTGTTACACAAAATGTGAAAGATATTGACCAGGTAGGGGAAATGTGTTAGTCAAAGAGGAAAATATTGAACAAGTAACGAAATACATTGTCCAATCTTATGAAAAGTAGGAAACTTTGTTAACCAAAGGTGAAAAAACATCAGCCAAAGAGAGGAATATCTCGTCCAAACTTATTTTTAAAAAATCTAGGAGAATTGTCATCCAAATGGGAAAATGTCGCTCAATTACAGAAATATTTCTTTCAAACTTATAAAAAGTATGAAAATTTGTTTACGATATGGGAAAAAATCTTGGCCAAGTAAGAAAATTTGTTAGCCAAATAGGAAAAACATTGACCAAGTAACGAAACACAGCGGCCAGATGTATGTAAAATCAGAAACTTTGTTAACCAAATGTGAAAAAATATCGACCAAAGAGAGAAATATTTTAACTAAACTATTTTTTTTAAATAGGAAAATTTGTCAGCCAAATGGGAAAAAGGACGGCCAAACACAGAAATATTTCATCAAAATTTATAAAAAGAAGGAAAAACATTGACCAAGTAACGAAATATCTCGTAAAAACTTATGAAAAGTAGGAAAGTATGTTAGCCAAAGAGGAAAAATCTTGGCCAAGTATTAAATTTTGTTAACCAAATAGGACCAATATGGTACACGTAACGAAATAGCTCGTCCACACTTATGAAAACTAGGAAACTTTGTTAACCAAAAGTGAAAAAAATGTTGAACAAAATAGGAAATAGCGCATCTAAACTTATGAAAATTAGTAAACTTTGTTAACCAAATGTGTAAAATAGTCGTCAAATAAAGAAATATTGCCCCTAAATTTATAACTAGTAGGAAACTTTTGTTAACCAAAGGCAACAAATATTGACCATGTAAAGAAATAAATCAGCCAAGCTTATGAAAAGTAGGAAACTTTGTTGACCAAAGCATTTGGCCGCTGTGTTTCGTTACTTGGTCAATGTTTTTCTCATTTGGTTAACACATTTTTTAAATTGGCCAAGATTTTTTCCCATTTCGTTAACAAATTTTCATACTTTTTATAAGTTTGAACGAGCTATTTCTGTATTTGAGCGACATTTTCCAATTTGGCTGACAATTCTCCTATATTTTTTTATAAGTTTGGACGAGATATTCCTCTCTTTGGCTGATATTTTTTCACCTTTCGTTATCAAAGTTTCCTACTTTTCATAAGATTGAACAATGTATTTCATTACTTGTTCAATATTTTCCTCTTTGACTAACACATTTCCCCTACCTGGTCAATATCTTTCACATTTTGGTTAACAAATTTTCCTACTTTTCTTAAGTTTGGCCGAGATATTTCTGTGTTTGGTCGACATTTTTCCGGTTCGGTTGACAATTTTTCCTATTTTTTATAAGTTTGGTTTATATATTTCTCTCTTTGGCTGATATTTTTTCACATTAGGTTATCAAATTTTCCTACTTGGCCAATATTTTTCCTCTTTTTGACTAACAAATTTTCCTAGTTTTCATAAGTGTGGACGAGCTATTTCTGTATGTGGCCGACCTTTTTCACATTTGGTTAACAGATTTTCCTACTTGACCTAGGTTTTTTTTTATTCCTTTGGCTAACAAAGTTTCCTACTTTTCATAAGTTTGGTTGAGATATTTCTGTGTTTGTTCTAACTTTTTTCCCATTTGGCTGACAATTCTCGTACTTTTTTTTTTATAAGTTTGGACGAGATATTCCTCTCTTTGGCTGATATTTTTTCACCTTTGGTTAACAAAGTTTCCTACTTTTCATAAGATTGAACGATGTATTTCGTTACTTGTTCAATATTTTCCTCTTTGACTAACACATTCCCCTACCTGGTCAATATCTTTCACATTTTGGTTAACAAAGTCTCCTACATTTCATAAGTTTAGTTGAGATATTTCTGTATTTGGCCGACATTTTCCCCCATTGGATGACATATTTTCCCTTTTTTTTTAATAAGTCTGGACGAAATATTTCTGTCTTTGGCTGATATTATTTTACCTTTTGTTAACAAGTTTTCCTACTTGGCCAATATTTTTCCTGTTTGGCTAACAAATTTTCTTAGTTTTCATAAATGTGGATGAGCTGTTTCTGTATTTGGCCGACATTTTGCATATTTGGGTAACATATTTTTCTACTTGACCTAGGTTTTCCCCCTCTGGCTAACAAAGTTTCCTACTTTTCATAAGTTTGGGTGAGATATTTCTGTAATTTGGCCTAACATTTTACCATTTCGCTGACAGTTTTCCTACTTTTAATAACTTTGGCTGATCTATTTATAAGTGTAGTTGAAATATTTCTCTCTTTGGGTGATATTTTTTCACATTTGGTTAACAAATTTTCCTTCTTTTCATAAGATAGAACGAAGTATTTCGTTACTTGTTCAATATTTTTCCTCTTTGACTAACACATTTTCCCTACTTGGTCAATATCTTTCACATTTTAGTTAACAAAGTTTCCTACTTTTCATAAGTTTAGTTGAGATATTTCTGTATTTGGCCGACATTTCCCCCCTTCGGTTGACATATTTTCCTACTTTTTATAGGTATGGATGAGATATTTCTCTCTTTGGCTGATTTTTTTTCACATTTGGCCAATATTTTTTTTTTCCTATTTTGGCTACAATTTTTCCTAGTTTTCATAAGTGTGAACGTGATATTTCTGTATTTGGCCGACATTTTTCACATTTGGTTAACAGATTTTCCTCCTTGACCTACGTTTTCCCGCTTTGACTAGCAAAGTTTCCTACTTTTCATAAGTTTGGTTGAGATATTTCTGTATTTGGCCCAACTTCTTCCCATTTGGCTGACAATTTTCTTACCTTGGACGAAGTATTTCTCTCTTTAGCAGATATTTTTTCACATTTGGTTAACAAAGTTTCCTACTTTTAAAAAATTTGAACGATGTATTTCGTTACTTGTTCAATATTTTTCCTCTTTGACTAACACATTTTCTTACTTGGTCAATATCTTTACCGTTTGGATAACAAGTTTCCTACTTTTTAAACGTTTGGTTGAGATATTTCTGTATTTGGTCGACATTTTTCTATTTGGTTGACACATTTTCTTACTTTTTATATGTCTGGACGAGATATTTCTCTTTTGGGCTGATATCTTTTCACATTAGGCTAACACATTTTCCTACTTGGCCAATAGTTTTCCTATTTGGGTAACACATTTTTCTAGTTTTCATAAGTGAGGAGGAGATATTTCCGTATTTGGCCTAACGTTTTCCCATTTGGCTGACAATTTTCCTACTTTTCTTAAGTTTGGTGATCTACTTATAAGTTAAGTTGAACTATTTCTGTCTTTGGACGATATTTTGTTCATATTTGGTTAACAATATTTTCTACTTTTCATATGTTTGGCCGAGCTATTTATAAGTTTGACTGCTATTTTTTCTATTTTGGTTAGCATATTTTCTTATTTGAAAGTTGAAGTGGTACATAGAAGCTGTAGTTTTGTCCATCTGTGAAATGTGGGACTGAGCAGACAAGATGTAAAACATATATTGGCGTTTGTAATGTGTTTCTGGGGAACGTTGTAGAGTTTCGTAGTTCCGTACAGACACACAGAGAGGTAGTGAACGTGTACATGTATAATTTGCTACGTGATAATGTCGCTTGTTATGACAGTGGACACTGACATGACATGTTACATTCATTGCCTAAGGCTGAGGTGGGGCAGTTCGTTGTCTTCGTTTGTATAATTCTAATCTGATAACATGCGCTAGCCATTTGTCGCTGTATAGCTATGTTACTCGATAGTTATTACGTACAGATACGTCTTCCTCGACTGGCATCGGTGATCACATCTCACATTTTTACCATTTGGTTGACGCATTTTTCTACTTTTTATAAGTCTAGACTAGATATTTCTCTCTTTGGCTGATAATTTTACCATTTGGTTGACAAATTTTCCTACTTTTTATAAGTCTGGACGATATATTTCTTTCTTTTGGGTGATATTTTTTCCCCTTTGGTTAACATATTTTCCTACTTGGTTTATTTTTTTTTCCCCTAATTGGCTAACAAATTTTCCCGGTTTTCATATGTGTAGACGTGATATTTCTGTATCTGGGTGATGTTTTTCACATTTGGGTAACATATTTTCCTACTTGACCTTGGGTTTCCCCCTTTGGCTAACAAAGTTTCCTTCTTTTCATATGTTTGGGTGAGATAATTCTGTATTTGGCATAACTTTTTCCAATTTGGCCGACAATTTTCCTACATCTTATAAGTTTGGACGAGATTTTTCTCTCTTTGGGAGATATTGTTGTCACATTTGGTTAACAAACATTTTCCTACTTAGTCAATATATTTCCCGCATCGTTTACAATATTCCTACTTTTTGTATACTTTTGGTTGAGCTATTTCTGTATTTAGCCGACAATTTTCACATTTGGCTAACAGAATGTTCCTACTTGACCTAGGCTTTTCCACTTTGGCTAACACAGTTTCCTACTTTTCATAAGTTTGGGTTCATAAGTTAAGGCCGCTCAAGTCAAACTTCAATTCTAAGTCCATCATTTTTTAAGGCCGCTCAAGTTCGAGTCCAATTCTAAGTCCATTATTTTTTAAGGCCGCTCAAAGTCAGACATCATTTCAAGGCAGAAGTTTTTTTTTTTGTTTTTTTTTTTTGAATGCCGCTTTGGACTGAGGAAAATTCAAATCACTTTATACTAACCGCTCAAGGCTGAAGAAATTTCAAATCACTTTATACTAACCGTTCAAGGCTGAAGAAAATTCAAATCGCTTTATACTAACTGCCCAAGAAGTCAGAAGTCAGAAGCCAGAAGTCAGAAGCCAGAAGCCAGAAGTCAGAAGTCAGAAGTCAGAAGACAGAAGCCAGAAGTCAGAGGTCAGAAGTCAGAAGCCAGAAGCCAGAAGTCAGAGGTCAGAAGCCAGAAACCAGAAGTCAGAAGCTAACATGTTTTCCGAAGCCGATATATAACTGAAGTAAACACTACTGTTGTTGAGAAGTTCACGGGACCTGCGAGTTTGAAGAACAATTATCGTTGCTTGGAACTTACAGACTTTCTACGCCGCCGTTGAAGACAGGCTGAAAGTGTAAATTTAATGGTAAAAATTTAGTTTTATTATAAAAGTGATTATATTATCATAATTAAGTACTACAATTGATTGAAGTTAATTAGTATAATTAAGTACAAGGATTGTAAACTGGCACATGATGAAGCTTCCTTGACGCAGGTTCTGAATGGAGCAGGTAGAGCCATATCTAAGTTGGACACAGCCTTGAAACAACAGAGCATAGGTATTGATATTGAGAAATTCAGTGGTCAGGCCAGGTATTTCAAAAAATGGATTGTAGCCATCGAGAAACACGCTTTTTTGGTAGGAGCTACAGATGAAGAGAAGAAAAAATGTGTTTACCAGACAAGTGTAACGCCAGTGTCGGATCACATTAAGAGAAAATTAGAAGCAGGAATAGATGAGACTTGGGAACACTTTAAGTATGATTTAGCACATAAATACGCAGAGATCACTGATCCCCAACATGCATTTTCAGTATTGAGACAGTCAAAACAAGACAATGGAGAAAGCGTTCAGTTGTATAGTGATAGGCTAATTAATCTAGCTGAAGAGGCGTTTTTAGGACAGAATGTACAAGGTGAAGATGTAGAAAGGATGCTGGTTGGAATTTTCGTGGATGGAATAAAGTCGGATGGACTGAAATTCAAGTTAATGAGGGAAAATCCAGCTACGTTATCACAGGCCATACAAGAAGAAAGTTTAAGGAGGAGGTTTAGGCTACGAGTGGGAAGAGAAATTGGAAGTAATGTTGAACAAAGAATAGAAGAAACTATGGAAGTAGGACAGGCAAGGTACGGATGGAGGAGACGTAGAGTTGATCAAGCCAGGGCTGAAATACAGACATTGGTGGGAAATAGTGAAGGTGCTCAAGATAGACAAAGACAGATGATAAATCCTATAAGAGAGACAGTAGGTAGTACAAATATGGTCTGTTGGAATTGTGGACGGAATGGACATAGTTATAGGTTTTGCGACAACAGACGCGCTCAGGTAAACACACAGAATCATGTTAATGGGAGGCAAAATAGAAATAGCTGGAGACGGAATAGAATAAGTAATATAGAAACACGGACATATAATAGAGCTCGACACGGTCGGGGTTTCAATCCAAATAGCCAATATAAAACCACTACGCTAAGGCCACGTCTTGGTTCAACCTGCTTTAACTGTGGGCAGGAAGTACACTTTTGTAGACCGTGTCCAAATAGTAGACGGCCGCTTTATAACAATGACAGAAAGTACCACAGGCGTGATATAAACTGTATGAATATCAAATCTGACGTGACAGGGACACGAAGGTATATGGAGAAACGATATAACAAGCCAGAAGTCAATGCTTATCAGAGAAAGAATTTTAATAAGAAACGATGAAACTGACCAGCTAATAATAAAGATGCGAGAACATTACGGGATCAATGGTTCGAGATCAGACGGTTGAGATATTCACTTACAAAGTCAAACAAAAGAGAAGGTCAGGCCAATAGAACCTCAGGTAGTCAAAAGGTGTTTTCAGTTTTCAGGGGCAGACAGGAAAGAGAGACCCAGACGCAGATGATTGAAGTGATAGATAATAACACACAGACACAAATTGATACCGTAGAAAAGAAAACCCAGGTACAACCAGCCCGCAAGATAACGAAGGGAAGTCAAACCGAGTTATTAGAAATTGTAAAACTTCTCATGTGAAATTAGAAAAAGGAGACACAGTTGAAATTAAGTAAGATAGACAGACAAAGACCAAGAGGAAAGTTAGAAAAAACGTTGGGGATAGGAATGCAACTAGTCTATTAGTCAATGTAGGTACGACTGCTGTATCAGATTCTTCAGATGGAGACATTGAGCTCATCCCTGACCGAAGCATGAAAGGTAGTGGTATAAATAAGAATCTCATGTGTACTGGTTCAAGTTATAGAGAAGTTGATTCCACCTCTACAACATATGGTAAACAGCAGGCTAATAGAACAACTATAGACACTGATTATTCAGAGGACGACGAGTTAGGTAGGTACAAACAGTTTGGTACAATGACGGATACGACAAGTGAACAACCACGAAGGAGAAAGAAAAGAGGGAATGTTAGTAAGAGGAATAATTATAAAGAGATATCAGAAATAGGGACATATACAGAAGATGACGCGAGGAAGCTCCGCGAATATATGATGTTGCGTCCACATTTTTTTTACAGATAGCTATAGATGTTAACAGAGATAGATGAAGAGAGACTCTATGATCAAAGTTGAATAATACCGAACATGTTTAGTGATAGAACGCGTTGAGAAGTTGTTCTGAGATGTTGGCGAAACGGTTTTTGATAATTGAGGTTAAAGTAACTCAGGTTTGATACGAAATATCACGATGTTGGTGGGTTGATATAGCCCAATAGTGATGTGTGATATTGAGAACTGATGTAGTGTTGTCTTGTGTTGTATAATTTGTTTTGGGGTAGGGAAGAGCGTAAAGATACATGGAGCAGTCATAGAATAGTAACCGATTGGGCAGTGAGGCTGTTATAGCCTGAGAATAGCGCGAAGAAGTAGATCATTGTTATAGGAGATTGATGAGAAGTGAGTGAGTAGTTGAGTGTCTGAGTGATTTGTCTGGTTATGCGTTGTCCTTGCGTGTGTAAACGTGTAGACAAACCTGTGTTCGTCGCACTGATTAGAGAATGAAGAGTGAAGTTTTGAAACGCCGTCTGGTTGGAATGCATGGATAGAACGATGTCAGGTGATAATTGGTAGCAAAGCGCATGGATGTACGGGGCGGTTGGTATATATCAGACTTGAAGCGGTGTGAAGGGAAATTGTGTCACTGTCTGAGCTTAGGGTGCGTTGAGTGGTTAGTAGAATGTTGATTTGATGTCTAATTTGTTTTCTTGGAAGCTGAGTGGTGACGCTGATAAAGCATGCCGGTGATTACGTGGAGGACAGAGTAACTGTGTATGCGAAAGTTGGGAGGTAGAGAGTAGACGATTGGAAATTTGAGATGGCTTCTGTTTAGAATGAGTGGTATTGGATGGTAGAAACAATTAGTGAAAATTCTATGACAGGGTGACAGATAGGGAATTAACGTTCCGTTTGTCGTTTTAGGAAGCAAATCCGGTGTCGTTGGCGGAAGCATGATGGAGTGAGGTTTGTTGTGAGGAGTTGTTGATAAATTGGATGGTTAGTGGATGTGTTAGGTTGTCCATGTAGAACCGGTCATTAGATGTGTGCGTATTTGGAGGCTGTTTCCGAACGTGGTACGAGAAACGTGAGTTAAAAATGTGTTAGATGAGGAGAGAGAGATTGATGGGGAGTTGAGTGGCCTGTGTGGAATAGCCAAGTGGGGAGAGTATTATGAGCGGAGGACTGTGGATGCGTGAGGATGCGAGTCTTGGTGAGGGGAATGATAATAATTTAATTGTCTGGTAATTGTCTGAGAAATTTGTTGTGTGGGGAAGCATGGGATGTTGGTCGCGAGCTTAGATTGAGAAAGACCAGTGAGTGGTAATATAGTGATGCGGGAGAATGGAACATTTGTTACCTCGGGTGGACGAGAGAGTTGAAATGAGAGAATGTCCGTATGAAGTGGAAGTTATAATACTTGTTGGTACAAATCAAATCCAGGGGAAACAACTAGATTAGAAAATAAGTGTGCCGAGTTACAATTTCCCTTAGTAGGTAGATGAGCTTCCAAGAAGTTGTGGTACGCTGAAATAGCCACACTAGTTAAGTAAATGGAGCAATTTGACCTGTAGTTAACAGTAATTGCTTGGTTCATATTTCAAATACTGTGGTGTTGCTATGATTTAGTTTTGTAATGGACGGAATATTATGATGGGGGATAATCAATGGCTTAAGTTGTAAAGTTAACTCCGTAAGTGTTATGATTCATTGACCAGCCTGGAATGTTGCTTGGTTTACTTGATTTGCACATTAGCATTAGCTCATTAAGATATAGTGAAAAGACATATTGAGTGTGTCCTTAACGGGATGCATAATGTTTAGATGCCATTTAATTTTAGGGTATGACTTGTTGTGTTTTCCTTCTTTTACGTGTAAATTATCGGTTCATAAAAGTGACCGGTAATGTTAGGCGACATTAAGTAATTTTGTCTTAATTTAAATAGATACTTGTTTTATGATGTATATTATGTCGGGGATAAAACCATGTATGTCAATTTGGGGGGAAAGTGTTTTGTTTTGAAATGCTTGGTTCAATGACTCAAAATTTGTAGTTTCAGTTATTTTGACTTGTTTAAAGTCAGTATATTAAGTTGATGACTGTTAAGACTTGTTTAAAAAACTGTTATTATTTTGCTCTGAGTAAAGAGTTAGTTTAGATCAATAAGACTGAACCGTATTGAATAAGTAGTAGGATCCTTCGTTTAGATAATAATAAGCAAACGACTTTGGACTATAAAGAGAGACATATTCGCCTTGTTAGTGGTGGTAAGTTTCGATAAACATGGAGTGATGGCCATGTTTGGAATGTGAGGGGTTAGTTTAACTGGGGGTGGACAGAGATGGGGCTGTGGATATCAGCACATATCAAAATGGTCTAGAACTAAATTAGATACGTTCATAACAAATGAAAGATGAATGCCAGAGATGTTTAAGAATAAGAACACATGGATTGAATGCCATGTTCCGATTCTGGGGGATTATGGGGTTTAACTTGAAGCTAGTCAGAAATAAAGCTGTGAATAGCAGCATAAGTGATGGGGGTCGAGGAATATGTTAAAAGGGGGCTGCGTAAGTCAGCCTAAATAGGAGTACATATAGATTGAATGCCATGCTTGGATGTGGGGGTTAAAATAGGTGCTGCGCTAGTCAGCGTTAATAGAAACACATAGATTGAAGGCCATGTTTGGATTGTGGGGGAGATTGGTTTAACTCAAAAAGGGGGGCTGTGGTTATCAGCATTAAACATATGTCAGCACAATATTTGTAAGTATGTTCATAATAAATGAACATTGTCAATATTAATTAGGGACGCTGTGGTTACAGCAAGAAATAAGTATTAGTAGAAATTATGTTCATAATATTTGAACAATAAAAAAAAAATTTTGAACATGCATCGAAAGCCATGGAGGTTTGGGAAGCTGTGATACTGATATGGTAGTTTTACTGGCTGCTGTTGGCCGTACAAATGATATTTTTAATCTTGAGAGTAGAAAGATGGACTTTTAGATCGACGTAACTTTTAACAAGAATATTTACTATGAACAAAATTGAAGAACATATCATTTTTATGATTAGTTTTTTTTTTTTTTTTTTTTGTTGAAAACTTTATTGTATAAAGTTTTGTGAGTGCAAGGGAGGATAAATATGACGACTTCTTACTATCTTCTTGGTGCGCACCAACCTTTTCTCAGTCTATCCTGTGTTGTTTCGTTCGCGAGAGTATGATATGTTGCATAACGCAATTTTTGTTTGTTTACCAATGATTTCGATGGACATACGTCTCTATGAAACATGTAGGCGGATTGCTTGTAAAGTGTAATAGGTTACGATGTTACGGTGAGAAAATATAGAGTAAGTTGTAATGTTGACGGTGAATGAAGAAGAAGTATAAGTTCACGGTAAATAATAGAAGAAGAGTAAGAATTGTTGGAAGTCATAGCGGGTGGCTATAAGACATAAGTAGTAGAGTAGTGGAGTTGTAGGAGTAGAAGGGCTGTGGAGTAATGAATAAAAGTCACTTCCAGGTTTGAGGTATATAAGCGGGTTGCTTGTGATTTTACAGAAATGAAGAAGTAGTAATGGTGATTAGCGCTTGGTTTATTTGGGGGTAAGATGGGTAAGAATATAGATTTAGCGGATAGTGTTCTTGAAGCATAACTCGGGGGTCATAGATTTAGCTTGGGTGAGTTTGGAGTAAGACTTTTCGGGGAAAAGTCTCGTTGAGGGTAGAGAGGAAATATAACAGAGTAGCTCTGTAGAGGGTTTAGGTGGCGTGCAAAAGGGGAAAAGGGTTTAGTAGCTGATGCACGCGTGAGCACCCGGTAGTTGAGTAACTAGGGACGCTCACGCGCTGACGTGGGGGCAGAAAGGAGATTAGTTACCACCAAGTTCTCAGGCCAGTAGGATGTGAGTCTACATCTAGCCAATATACTACGGTTTTGATATGAACATGTCTCCTGTAATAAACTCAGACAGTATTTACTACTTGGCCTCTGCGTTCCTCCAGTAGCATTCGTGTTCTGTTGCTCTGTAATAGTCTCTAGGCCAGTATTTTTCAACCTTTCTGCTGGAGCAGATCCTTACGCAAATGTTTACGTTGCTCTTTGAACTCTGTGCGATGATCCAAGTGTCTGTCCTACTTTATGTAATAAACCAGATCTTCAGAAATGTTGCATTTAGGCGATTTCGGTCTGTTTCGGTGGAACCCTTGCTGCCACTCGTGGAACCCCGGTTGAAAAACTCTGCTCTAGGCTTTTTAAATAGGCCGACCCTATTTATATATTTTGCAATCCATATTATGAGATATATTCTTTTATCAAAGGTATCTAACCATTACAATTGGCACCTTGCCGTCTTGATAGACGAATTGTTTGTTACATTGTGCCTCAAATAAAAAAAAAAAGAGGATTAATAACTACAACCCATGGCGGTGGCAAATGTGGCTGTCAAAGCATATTCGCGCTGTAAATGTTCGTCCACAGTCCATAGCACAAAGCCTGGGCTAATGTATAGAGACCATGTGTTGCCCATGCAGCATTATCCCTCTGTCGGCCTGCCTAGTTCACTCCAGAGGAATAGTAACACCAATACATCTGGAACAAGACAAGATGCAGAAACTGCCGGATCAGCAAAGCAATGCTCTTACTGTCCGCCTGTCGGAGCTTCGATCCTAGACCAGCTGCCAACAACGGCTTAATGCCTGGTCGCTCTGCCATGACATTTTGTCTTTAGGTTGCAATTCCTCGCACCAGGATAAGGCTTGTACCCTCTCAATTGCGCTCTTCTGCCCGAAGCCGTTGGTATAATGTGGGGTGTCGGGTTTGGTATGCGCCGCCCAACATTCGGCGCTGACAGAAAGCAGGTAGTACCGTCTACTATCATACGGAAGCTCAGTCATATTTGACAAAGACCTCACACACAATTACTATTATCAAAGGTACCTATATACTTTATATTTACCTTCGGTGAACCGTAGCTTCCCCCTGGTCCTCTGCTTTCCTTGTGTTTCAATAAGATTTTAATTATGCTTCTAATTCAATGTCTTTTTCATCTTCAGATCCTGTGTACTTCACCGTTCATTATGGCTACTAAGAAAAGATAAGTGGACACCGAGTGTCGCGTTTTCAATGAACAATGAGGAGTAAAGTACGTATTTGTGGAAACAAAGGATCAGAAAACCAGTTTCTTAATATGCAGCGAAAGTGGTGCCGTTTTGAAAGAATACAATCTTTGGAGTCACTATGAAACAAAACATCTATTAACATACTCAGTTTTCTGGAAAGTTACGCTCTGAGAAATATGAGTCCATGAAACGTAGTTTAAAAATACAAAGAAATCTCTTCACGACAAAGTTTGCTGAAAATGAATCTGTCACTTGTACAAGTTACAAAATAGTGCATACGGTGGCAGAACGAGGAAAACCGTTTACTGATGACAACTTCATCAAAGGGTTATGATGGAAGCAACAAATCATTTGTGTCCTGAGAAAGCCGATTTGTCTGGAACTATCAGCCTTTCGACAAGTTCATTTGTGAAAAGAACAAAAGAACTTGGAGAGAACACTGTGCTACAGACACGCGAGAAAACTATGAACTTGTGGTATTCTCTGGCGCTGGATGAGTCTACTGATCTCTCAAGTACCTCATAACTTCTCGTGTTCCTTCGTGGTGTCAATTTGGACTTTCAGATAACGGAAGAGTTGGCATCGTTTGCAGCATTCAATGAACAACAACTGGAAAAGTCATTTACATGTTTGTGCAACACGTTTTGCTAGTAGAATGAGCTTTGGGGTGTTATAGTTGATGGAGGGAAAACATGGCTGGAGTGAGGAAGGTTCTGATTGGGCAGATCAGGACTCAGTTGAAAGATTTGCTAATTCCGGGCGCTGTGTTCATACACTGCAGCATATATCAGCAAGCACTCTGTGGGAAAGACTTAAATATTTCTTGTGTACTGAAACCAATAGTTTCTGCTGTGAACTTGTCACCAACTGGCTGGGGTTAGATCCCAGATGGGCAACCACTCAGCCAACTTCGTTTTCTTCTACTGGGGTTTAGTTCTGGATGCAGTTTGAGATCCCTTACCTCTGTCAGATGGGACTAATTACCACCCCAGATCCCAGAGAGAAAACATGGAACTAGTGTCTTTTTTGCTGATTTAAGACCCCGTCCATGATACTCAAGAAAACAGCCAAGAAGTGGCTCGTTGAAGATAGAATATATCTATATAGATTTGGCTGTACTTGGTATCACCAGAAGTGAGAAAGGAGGAGTTAAGTTATGCAATGTAATCTGGTTACTTATGACTGCATATGCAAGGTACCTCCCTGACATATATTCCTACTTCTGGACAATATGTGTGAATCCCCACTAAATGATACAATAATGTGTGTACTTGATTACGCTACACAAACATTTATAAACATTTAGAATTATTACGGACAAATTGAGTTTTAAAATACAACAACTGTGTTTATTATTTCTAGTCTTGATGATCATATGATGATGATGATTATAATATGGTATACGTAACTTAAGAGGTCACATAGGTCATGCTTCCCCCAGTGAGACGCAGTTCACTGTCAGATTGAAGGAGTCCAAATTGGTCCCTTCACAAGGCTAAGTCACTTCCTGATATGGGTTGTTGACTGTCCATTGCTCCTAAGAGATCTGGAATGAAACAAACGGAGATGGGTAGTATCTACGTCTACACATCTCAAACACATATGTCTGTACATTCATATAAACATACATTCAAGTCATAATATATGATGGTATGATGATATATGATGGCATGTTACATAAACATATATCAGTTCTAAACAAATAAATATATATGTATATATTCATAACCATTTAGAACATCTATAGCTCAAAACATACATATTCACATACATTTATGTAATGAAGTGTTTCTCATATAAGTTTCCCTTGTAAGTTCACCTCACTTACTCTCTCCCTTTCTGATTCATTCATACTGTCTTGTCGGAAGGGCTGGTCGCACAGTTCTGTCGAACATTAAAATGCCTTCCCTGAATCTGTCTGGGATATTGAATGTCCTAAGTCATGTCTGTCCTCATGCAGACATCATGCAGACAAGGTGAACTAGTGATATTTCTCCCAAGTCGGTTCACCCTAATCTTGGTAGGCATTCAGATTGTTGGTTCAAATAATCAACGTTAATTTGGATGCTATCAAGAGACTGGTAGCTCTCAGGAATTTCTCCTAAGTAGTCAGTCTCCCCAATGTTTAACATCATACAGGATGAATCTACATGTATCTCCTGTACATGAATAAGCCAACACGCTCATGTAGCTTGGATAATGGATTTCTCCAAATTATCACATACAACAAATCAGACAACCAAGTAGTGAATGAAAGAAGATAGTTCTCAGTGAAATCGTAAAGCTAGAACTGGAACATTAAGTACAAAGAAAATCCACCAGTGTAAAGTTTGGGAGAATATGCAGAACAAGAAACTACAGAAGCCTTCAGACTAGCAGACAAACTAATCAGAGTAATGGTATTACCTGGGTTATAGCTAGGAAATCCTGTCATACGACTTTATATTGAAGTAACAAAACGAGAGGGTAATCTCTCACCAGAAATTAAAATTCCGGCTTCCCTGGTACGCTATTGTGAATGCATCTGAAGTCTTGCGGCCATGCTTGTAGTTTTATTCTCTTCATCCCTGGCTAGTTTCCACGTTGGCTAATTAATATGCCCCATATTAATTAACTCCACCTATTTTCCACATGGACTGTAGTTATTTCTGCCAATCAAATTGACGGATGCCCCGCCACATTCCTGAAACAATAAAACATGCTTTGGCGGTGATGCAGTTGCGTCATTACATTCCAATCTGCATTAACACCAGCCTTCCTGGGTTGTTGGCAAAAATATGTCAGCCATGTGTTCCTACTTTGCCGCGGTATTGCGGGTAGGTGTTAAGCATCTTGTCCTAATTGCTCCTTTGTGGTGGCAACTACAAACGTCTCGGCTCCACAGAGTCTGGACTTTTTGATAGGTGTTAGGCCTGCATTATATTGCCGTCTTTGAATCACACAGGTTTTCCCCTGAGTAGCACCGCCATGTATCCATGTCGTCCCCAGCCCAGATTTCACACTTTTCCGTCTTTCTCTTCCCTTCTACTGAAAACAATGAGTTTTCAACCTTTGTTAGCGCCGCCGGCTGGTGCCGTGGTGTCTGGGTTTTACGTTTGATCTGGACAACAAAGCTTTCTCAGACCTAGCATTACAGAAATGATGGGGCGTGCGTGGTCAAAATGTATTTTTCTCTTGTTTTCAATCCTCTTGCATATCTATCATTTTCTGGTGGACGTTTATGCTTTTAGAGAATGATAGAAAAATATTGTGGGCTCTTTAATTCCTTGTCATTCGGATGCTGACAGAAGTCGCCTCGTCACAAACTTCATTCGGGGACATGCACTCAATCACCATCAGATCCAGGCTTTTCTTGAAGAAACTGATTTTGAATTATGTGACTTGCCTTATCACACATCAGTGAGGTAGCTCAGCTGCGGTAAAGTCCTGTTTCGTTTTCACAAGCTACGAAACGAAATAGATGTTTTCTTCACTGAAAAAGATAGAGCTGATCCACAGCTGTCACATCCTACCTTGCTGACAAAGTTGTCATTTGTGGTCGACATCACATCCCACATGAATGATCTGAATTTAAAACTTCAGGGAAAGCATAACCTCGTCTGTGATCTCTACAAAAGCATCAAAGAATTTCGGAGAAATCTGTCATTGATTGAAGCACAACTGGAAGGAGAAAACATTTCTCATTTTCACTGTTTCAAAGAGTTTTGCGCTATAATTGCCGAAGATGTCAACCTCCATTTTCCGAAAACAAATTTCGTGACTTGAAGAAGCATTTTATGGAGAGATTTTCAGATCTTGACAGAATTGAGAGTGACATTCTTCTGTTCCAGAATCCGTTTGATTGTAACCTTTATGATGTACCAGTTGAACTACAGTTTGAGCTCATTGATCTGCAAGCAAATGACTTGTTGGAAGAGAAGCACAGAGAAGGAAAAGTTATTGAATGTTACAGCTGCCTACACGACGCCGAGTTTCAGAAACTGAAGAAATTTGCCGCTGGTATGGCATTAGTGTTTGGAACAACTTATGTCTGTGAGCAAACATTTTCATAAATGAAGTATGTGAAGTCAACACATCGAACGAGATTGACTGATGAGCACTTGAAAGCAATTCTCTGGATTGGTTGCAGCAATTCCAAACCAAACATTGATGATATCTTGAAAGCCAAATATCAGTTTCACAAATCTCACTATGCATATCATTTACAAATCGTTTGCGGTCAACACCAGTATTTTTTGCTATTGTTGATGTCTTGGCAAGTTTATGTTCAGTAGTTTGCCATTGCTTTCTGAACGACTGGCACCACTACCATAGCGTAAAAAACCAGCGCAACGCAGTCTGCTGCCAAATCACGCGTAGCTGTGTTTCGAACGCGGGTATACGGGATTACGAACCGCGTCCGTAAGACCTTCAATAAGGGGACTGGCATAAGTATTGACCAGAATGAGTATGCGGCCCGCGCTCGTAATTTTGTCAGTTATCCGGCCCGCCGTGAAAAAAGTGTGGTGACCCCTGTTCTAGAGGCATGATTTTCTTGAGAAAATACAGTGGTGGTTTCCCCTTACCTTTCGCCGGTCTGTGTATAGTTGACTCCACTAACCTTTGTCTAAAAGACAGACCCTGCAAGGCAGCAGGTGGAGGAGGGGGAGAGTATATATGGCCCCTCTTGCCCATTGATTGCCACGTCATAGAGTTTTGAGGTATTTTATAGAGATAGCTGCCCAACCAACCAACTCATCTCCTCTCAGTGACAACTGCTTTTGTTGGTCCACGGATGCTTATTCAACATATTCACAGCTAGCCAAAGTGTCTAGAGGCCACCACACCATCCTAGACCCTGTGGACGCGCCTAGTTGTAGGAAAGGCTAGACAGGACTGACTGACAGACATAATGAACAGACATAACTGACAGCACAGACAGGCATACAGAACAGACAATCATACCAGGCAGGCAGGCAGAGAGAGAGAGAGAGAGAGAGAGAGAGAGAGAGAGAGAGAAGGCGACACAGAGACAGAAAGACAGGACAGGAAGACATAGAGACTAAAATATAGTCAGATGGAACTTACGGCCAGACATTTCTGATAGGCATGCATGTCAGACATGTATACAGGACAGACAGACATAAAAGACAGATAGAACTATATAAACATTGTGTCACTTACTTGTTATTTCCTTTATTTCGTTGAAATAATCCACATTGAATGAATAAATAAATGAATACAATTTCGCAACAGTGGTAGCCACTCAGTGGTCAGATATCTTAAGTGTATTATAACCTTCAGAGTGTTGGGGAATAGAGACAGGACATATAAATACAATGGACACAATAGAGACAGGACATAGGCAGGGATGCAGTGATGTAATTGACAAGACATCTACAGGACCATAGGGATAGGATAGACGCGACATAGGTAAGGGCGCAGAGATGTCATAGACAGGACATCTACAGGACATTAAAGAGATCAGAGACATGACATAGACAGGGACACAGAGATGTCATAGACAGGACATAGACAGGACAAGACCCAGTTATAAAAGGGGACACAAGTCTACGGGACTCTGTCCTGAATTGACCAGACAGCGTTACACTGAGGGACCCGACTCAACCCGGGCGGACATCAGTACGACGTGGCTGTTGAGACAGCACGGCTGTCACGAGAGACACGGGGTCCAGTACCACGTGGCCAACCGGCCGGCGTGAAGAGAGCAGACTGGGACTCGACGCTTTACGGCAGGGGTCACCAAACTACGGCCCGCGACGTAATTTCATACGGCCCGCCAACGGTACTCGAACTGGCTTGATATAACGTATGAAACAAGAGACGTTGTGATACAATTTAAATGTAAATATTATGTTTAGAATAATAGGAGATCTTCACACATGTGGAGACCTCCTGGCTGCTCTAGGCTGTTTATTTATGCGGCCCTATTTACATATTTTGCAAACCTTATTATGATTGAGATTGATGAACTGATTAAAATGTTGGAAGATATCAACACTGATGGAAAAGATTTAAGAATAATAAAGAATATTTACTGGAACCAAGTAGCAGCAATTAAAATGGGAAATAAAGAGGGTAGTTATGAACAGATAAAGCTAGGAGTACGACAAGGGTGTGTCTTGCCACCAGATCTTTTCTCCCTGTATAGCGAAGTAATAATGAGAGAGATCAAAGAGATGCCAGGAATACTAGTTGGAGGTTATAATATAAATAATATACGCTATGCAGATGACACAGTATTGGTGGCGGATAATTCAACAGACCTACAACAATTATTAGACGTAGTAGTAACAGAGAGTGCAAGGAAAGGACTCTTCTTGAATATCAAGAAAACAGTAACAATGGTAATATCAAAGAAAGTGGTGACACCAAAATGTGACATAGAAATAGAAGGGAAAATCCTTAACCAAGTTGATAATTTTAGATACCTAGGGGCATTTATAACATCAGATGGAAGATGTACAACAGAGATTAGGAGCAGAATAGGGCAGGCAAAAGCCGCATTTCAGAAAATGAAGAGTATCTTATGCAATAAGTCACTATCACTGAATGTAAGAAAGAGAGTGCTGAAATGCTATGTAGAACCAGTTTTGCTGTATGGCAGTGAATCTTGGAATGTAAATGAACAAATTAAGAAGAAATTAGAAGCAACAGAGATGTGGTTCCTGAGACGAATATTGCGAATTCCTTGGACTGCCAGAGTAACTAACGACGACTGCCTGAAACAAGCTAACGAAACTAGAACATTATATACAATAAGACAGAGACAAACAGCTTTCCTCGGTCATGTGATGAGAAGAGAGGCATTGGAGAACATCGTAACAACTGGAAGGATCGAGGGGAAGAGAGGCAGAGGTAGACCAAGAGAAGTGATGCTGGATGGATTGAGACGGTGGCATGGAGGAATATCAGCAGCAGAGTTGATCCAGAAAACCAAAGACCGAGATCTATGGAGAGCCATGAACGCCTACGCCAGCCGGCACGGCACTTGATGATGATGATATTATGAGATATATATTCTATTACCAAATGAAGCCACCTGCCGCGGCTCTACAAGAGTATGGAGTAGCATATCCCATGATACCCTGGGTAAAAATGCATAGGATGCTTGGATGTTGTGTTGGCGTGCCTATAAGAGCCCAGTCACGCCATGTTCCCGCCATTTTGGCCTTGAGAACAACTGAGGCTGAAGAGATGCTGATGTCTAATTTTCAGCAGAGGGTTTGAACTCATCCCTCTGAGCCACTACCAAGCAGATTGGCGGACGTGCCCCAGTCACTGTTTTTCCAGACCGCAGTTGAGGGGGCAGACAGACCCTGTGAAGACCCAAAAGATCCAAGAGGAACTTGATTGTGGATTGACGATTATTTGCTGTGGGGTGAGTTTTGAATGAACCTTCATAGTTTAAATATGAACATAGGAATAGAATAGCTATGTCTGTGCCCGAGAACAATAATGGAGGGGTATATGCCTGGGAAGAGAGGAAGAGGAAAGCCAAAGAGAAGATGGGTGCAGGATGTGGCGGATGATCTCCAGATGGGTGGATCTGAAGTGGGACATCTTGCTTATGATAGAGAGGTTTTCCGGAAGGTTTTTATGGGAGCGAGGTTCTCCAAAGGACATGCTACTGAATGAATGACCTATGTTCCATCTTGTTGTCTGATAATTTCTGGTATTGTGCATCAGACTACAGTTACAGTGCTGTGATGGAAGATCACTGGTATTGTGTTGGATGACTACCCATGCTGTGATGGAAGATCACTTGTACTGTGAAGGATGATCATGTGTATGTTTATTCATGGGGATGCCTATTTTGTTATTGCATCTAATCATGAATTTTATTTATGTGTGCATTGGCATTATTAATCAGATGTTGTTGTATCTTTTCAATTACATTATTCTGATTCCCTGTACACGGACCTGAATTTCTTCTGATATTTCTAAATCTTTTCTTTTCTTGTTAGCCGTAGAAATAGAATGAGATTCTCTCTTTGTCTACTTATTCCTCTCTTCTACGGCCCATGAGCAGTCGGCGTTGTGAAAGGTAGAAAGGCCTGAGTGCTGCCGGCTGGGTGGTGTACTTGTTGTCACCTGACGTCCCTGGGGAGGGGGGGGGGGGAGGGGAGTCAACAGGCACACTGTTTAAATTCCCTTTCTTTAGCTTGGGCTTCTGTCGGACCTTTGTCTACACACCCCCTGTCAGTCTCAGGTACACTGTCTCTTCTCTCTCTCTCTCTCTCTCTCTCTCTCTCTCTCTCTCTCTCTCTCTCTCTCTCTCTCTCTCTTCTTCTTCTTCTTCTTCTTCTTCTTCTTCTTACCACTAAACAATACCCTTCTTCATATCCCTCCAGAACATACCCACACAAGACTGTATTTTAACAAATGATAAAATAAAACATTTAATACAGAAAAGTGTCACGTGTGTGTGTGCACTGTTTGCGTGTGGAAATATGTAGTATTTTCTATGATGTATGCGAGAACAGACCAGTGAGCTTCGGATAGTTCATCCCTGTGGTAAGCCACACCACATCACACCAACGTAAGTTCTGAAAAGATCTCACCGAATGAAGCGTCTCTCCCGACAGTGGTTGACTTCTTGGAGTTATCCGTATATAGACTGGGTGACTGGTCTCCAATAGTGAATATGGCCTAAAAATGTCCATGAATCAGGAACACACTATGTACTTAATATGTTCATTAAAATCCTGAGACCTACGAAGATCTCCTTATATCTCACACGAGTTTAAAGAAAACTTTCAGTCCGATTGCAAAATGTTACTGAATGAGTGTCTTTACTCTGCAACCTCTCAACAACCTATAGTTATGGTCACTCGGCATAGTCACAGTTACTTAAAATCACTGTTATTCCACCTCTCTACCTAATATTGTCATTGTCCATGGAGGTGTTAATAGTTTCATAAAAACAACTGCCTTGGGCACTCAATCACTGCTACAATGGCCCTTTCAGGATAACACTCCTGATTTCTATGAGTCTATAATATTTTTTTAGAACGATGTCCCATTTCCGAGGCCATTTAGTATAACTACACTCAGTGTGATAGCCATTGTTCACACCTCTGTGTTGTCCATCAGCTCTTCTCTACAATGGAATTGCACTCAGTGTGACTGTCATTGTCCACACCTCTGAGTAATATTTACCTTCTTCTACACTGTGGAACCTGTCGAAAAGAGAACACTCGGTGAGAGAAAACCTGATTCGAACCTATTATATGTGAGTGTAGGCTAAAGGCCACACTCAGATATTTATCCTGGTTAACCTAGAACTACACTCTGGCATAAAGCAGAGTAGTTCCTCACATTTGCCTGAGACGTTGTAAGGAAAAGGAAAGACCAAAGGAAAAGCACAGAAACTCCAGCTATCCCAAATCTCACTGAATATCATCCCATGACATTGGTCTTACCCTGCCGAGTGAAATGATATATCACTCTACCTCGTTTAAGCTATGCATCAGCCAGCTGCGGTCGACACTCCTAGAACACTTTCCCATAACGCACTATCACTAGGCGCAAGTCCTAGACTCTATCCATAAATAAACTACCTTATGCTAGTCATTCCTGTTCGGAGTCGGAATTCACAATTCATCACATGAACAAATGTCCGTAGTTTCCAAACCACACGAGACACGGTAAATCCTCTTCTCCATTAGAACTAGGAACAAACAAACACTTCCTTCATGAGTATTCCATTCTACTGATCGCAAGTTTAGTTATTTTTCAAACAGTCGAAAATGTTGCCCGAGTGACGTCATTGTCCTGGCGGCGACCAAGCAAGACGGCACTTTCCCTCCCATCTTGAGATCCGAGCAAACCAACATGCCGACGATTTTTCTTTGATTCAGGGACTTCTCAGGGAATCCCGGTCGTGTTTAAATTTGGAACATATTTCCCCACATCAAATAGTTGTGGCGGCCTAGGGACGGCGGTTTTGGGCCTTTCATCAATCTGGATCGGCATCCCCCAGTTTTTCGTGACACTTGTCAACCGTGTTCTAACATAACCTCCTAATGAAATAAAAATCATATGATCATGATTCTACGGTGATTTCCTGCGTGCACGTCCTTTGCGTTGCTGTGGTGATTTTGGGTGCAGTGTGTCGCCCCGCAGGCACTGACGGTTAATCTAGGGATCCGGTAGGTTATCATCATACCCTAGCACATTTGAACGAACCAGCCATCGCTAGCAGAGCTTCCTCCTCTGCATAACCCAACCTGACAGTGCTATTATCTCTATCATCTCTGTGCGGTTACACAAAGGTACCTATAAACTGTATATGTACCTTTGATGAGCCGTAGCTTCACCAGCGACCCCTAGTCCTCTGCTTTTCTTCTGTTTCAATAGGAGTTATATGTTTCTAATGTAATGTCTTTTTTTCATTTTCAGATCCCGTGTACTTCACCCTTAATTATGACTACTAGGAAAACAAAAGTGAACGCCGAGTGTCGATTTTTCAATGAAGAATGGGGAGTAAATCACTAAAATACCCTAACCTCGTTTGCTGCTTAGTTTGTGGGATTCGGATATGTGCACTTTATGTCTGATGTAACTATCTTTTTGCTAACGTCGCCTTCTTTGATAACTTTGTTTAGTAAATAAATGTGTTGGTTGTCTTTGTTTTGTGTATGTGCATTGCACGCCCTTCCTATGATTAACTTAGTTTTTCGTCTTTTTCCCCAGAGCTTTCGTTCTAGCTTGCAATTATTGTTAAAGTTAGCTGTATATCCTTTACAGGACGTTTGCAGTCAACACCAGAATTGTTTGCTGTTGTTGATGTCTTGGCAAATTTACGTTCAGTAGTTTACTATTGCTTTCTGAACGACCGGCACCCATAACATAGCACAAAAACAAGCGCAACGTTGTCTGCTGCCAAATCGCGCGCAGCTGTGTTTCGAACACGGTTATACGGGATTACGAACCGCATCCGTAAGACCTTCGCCACAGAGACGGCGCAAGTATTGTACAGAATGTCTATCCGGCCCGCGCTCGGTATTTTCTCAGTTAATCCGGCCCGCCGTGAAAAAAGTTTGGTGACCCCTGCTTTAGGGGAAGGACGCATGTGTTTCTGGAGCGAGTGTATAGACTTTGCGAGAGCGCTCGCTGGCGTTTGCCATGTTGAATATAGCGAGGATTTGAGTGCAGGGTTTCTGTGTGATTGCCTGAGTGCTATTGTTGTTTGTTAGACAGTACTGATGTATATATTGATAATATATTGATAATATGTTGCACTAACTGCCCTATGTGCATATCTTGACGATACTCAGGTTCTCCTGAATAAATATTTACTACCACGTGCAAGACTGATAGTTTTTTGAGTGCATGTGAAGGATCTAAGAATACCTGTGTCCGAGTGAGACGTTGACAGGCTTAGATTTAATGGTGTCAGAAGTGGCCAATCGTATGATTTGTGCATTATACAAATTTTTCCTTGTCTAAACAACAGAAGTGAAATGTAAAATAGGAATTAGATGTCAACTGCCCAGACGGTGTGACGAATTCGATCATAAAGTCATCCTCGAGTGGCACTGGGGAAACAGAAATTTTCCAAGTCCAGATAAGTACCCCATGATAAATATTGCTGATTAAAGCAGCACTCTATTTTTTTTTTTTCATAATTGCTGTAGAATACGATCTGAAATCATCTCCATTTGACTTTGTACATTGTATCATTATTATACATTGATATTGTATAAGAAAACCTGTAATAATGTCAACTTTGAAAGAGTGCATTGAGGCAGGGAAAGATTTAGGTTATAGTGGGGACAAATTAGAAGAATTGGCAGGAAAGAAATATAAAGAACATACTGATAGAATTGCTGCCGCAGAAAGGGAAGAAAGAGCACAAGAACGCTTACATAAGAAATAATTAGCAGAATTATATTTAGCCAAAGCTACCAAACTTAAAGAATTTGTACTAGCTGAAGCGACCAAACTGAAAAAAAAGCAATTAGAAAATGAAGCTAACAGTAAAAGTTAGAAGCTGAGACACAGTTAAAGATGAAAGAACTAGAGGTGGAGTCACGGGTACAGATCGCACCTAGTAAACTAAAAAAAAGTAAGGAAGAAGAAAACAAGTTTAGTTTAGTTTAGTTTAGTCGTTGGATCAACATCACGGCACACGGTTTAATCCATAAGTGCTCCGTTTTCCTCCTAACTCAAACCTGAGTCTGGAGAAACTCAGCTCAATGCATGAACTCAGTTGCATTGGCGAGGATCCTGAAATACTTTGGGTAGATTTCTAACTCGAAATTTTGCCCGGGCAGCGCCGTTAGGCTACTCTTTTTCGATTTCCAACTTTCAAGGGATTTTTTACGTGCGCAACAATACACACGGGCGTCCGATCTCACTACCTGTCACGGGACTACTGTAGTTAACGATAAGATTATAAACTAACAGAGACAGTCTGTATTCACAGCTGCAATTGTTTGTTACTAGTGGAGAAACACTCACGTCGGATTAAAGGAAACTACAAGTCTTTGAGAGGTCCCTAGGAAACGGGGAATTTGTCGGCATTGTTTGATGTATCGTCGTTTGAGAGAAAAATCCTGTTGTGTTCGTGGTAGAAGGGGGGCGGGGGACAACTATTCTTGTGAAGTTCGGAACAGATTGTCTGCCGCTGAGGCTACCTGGTGTTTACATCGAATTACGTCACTAGGACAATCCCCGACTGTATAAAAACATAACTTGTTGCCGCTAGTGTGAACAAGGGAGTTGACCTAGGCAGAAGTGTTTTGACTAGCTCAGTTTTAATATAGAAAAGAATCTAGCGTGTTCTGTATCAATTAACGTTGAGGAATATGTGTCTTTCAAGGCAAAGTGTAGATTCGATTCAGGATAGAGCTGAGTGTTCATAAGGTATTTACTAAATAGCATTTAGATGTAAATAATGTAGGATAGTCTAGTGATTGATAGAGCTAGAGCTTGAACATAGTGTTGTTGCGTTGTGGTTAGGTATTCAAGGAGTGTCGGCGACAGTGGGCAATCGCATTGTTAAAACTAACTAGTGTGAGAGGTCAATTAGCTCAGTGAAGAGGGATGATATTTAGAAGGATTGAGGATGATTGGGGGATAGGGGAAATGTCCAATGGTGGGATCTTCCAGTGGGGATCTACTGGGGTTCTGCACTTTACATTTGGTCTTTCCTTGTCTTACCCTAATTCAGACCGATGTGATGAGCTCCTCTGCCCCATGACAGAGTTTGGTTCACTGTCATTTATCTGAGTGAGGCCGTCGGCCTACACTCATCTAATAGGGGTCAGTGTCCGGTTGCTCTCACCAGGTGTGTTCTCTCTCTTTCACAGGTTCCCTCAGGTTATGAAGAAAAGAAGCTGAAACATCACTGTTTACTATCATTGATAAATTAGTGAAGGAAGAGTTATTCAGCAGCTTTTGCACGGGGCCCATGATAAAAGGGGACTGAAGGAACATGGCTCGGTTGAGCCGAAACTTATAAGTATCCAGCAGATGACTTCTTAGTGATAGCGATCATGGAAGTCAGTAGTGAGATTATTTTTCCAAACCACATGTGAACAGAACACTAGTGATTGTTTTCCACATCACATGTAGAACTAACCATAGTGAGATTATTTTCCATACAACATGGAACAAGAATAATAGTGATGATCTAGGTAACCAGAACAATAGTGATTATCTAGGTAACAGGAACAATGAACCTGGTGCTTTTACTAAATTACTAGATTCCTGTGGGACTGTAAACAATAACAGTGTAATTGTGAAACGGTAGGATCTTTAGAAAATGAATTACGTTATTTCAAGGGACAGTGTTCCGTGTGTTCACAAGGCAAAGATGTTTTAAGTCTCAGAACAGTAGGGACATTTAATAACATGGTGTGTGATCGATTCGGGATCAGTATCGGACTATATCCGTGATTGGTGACCACGTATCTGGGTTATCAAAAAGCTACTGGAGGAATTCAACATCTAGCAGGAGGGACACATCGTTTGGTGAGGTTATCGTGTACTGAACTATGATGATGTTGTGTGGTCCTTACAGGAAAGATCAGACTTTGCTCCTGAGCTGTTCGGTCTGATTCTGCAGACACACTTGAGTATACGACATACATTCTACACATACACCTCTCACATACATACACTTTTCTTCATTAAATTAATGGGTTATTAATTTTTGGAAGCTAGAGTTGTTTAGTATGTTGTTTTGGGGAAGTGTGAGAGGGGGCATGAGCCAGTGGTGAGAGAGAGAGAGAGAGAGAGAGAGAGAGAGAGAGAGAGAGAGAGAAGGGGTATCTATTGACTGAAGGAGTGTAGTGGGCGCAATCTGGTGGATTCTCCAGAATAATGATATGGGGTTAAAAAATAATGTGGGTGTTGATTCCCCTCACTCCAGGGACGACACAATAAAAGGAACTACGACACTACCTAGAGACCAGGGGAAATTTTATTACTGGAAGTCCGGGTGGATTTTTTAAAATAAATCCCGGTCCTCACCAGGGCCTGAACCCGGGACCTCCAGCACTCGAGACGGACACCATATCTCGAGACCATTCAGCCCCTCGAAAAACAAGTTTAATCAATATAAAGGCACAGTCAAACCTTTTTGCCAAGGGGACTCGATATCAGCCTAGTCAGAGAACTTTGAATTGAATTTCAAATGCAATATCAAGAAGTTCCGAAAGAACATTGGGCCATGATCTATATGCGAAACTTGTCATCAGAGCCTTTGAAAATTATTGAATCGATTCCACAAGAGCTCAGGAAAGATTACGATTGTATATTTCAACGCATTATGCAACACTTTTTGTTTGATGCACCAGGGTATCAAGTACAGTTCTCAAAATTAAAGCCTAAAGCTAATAAAACGTTCATTGATTACGTTTCTCAAGTTCAGAATATTTACAATAAGTGGTTGAACACTGCAAAAGTGAATAAAAGCTATGAAAAACTAAGAGATTTAATGATAATGGACAAAATCATTTCATCAATTCCAACCTCATTTGCTAAATTTTTACAGCAGTAGGATCTTGAATCTTTAGAACAGTTAGAACGTAAGGGTTCAGCTTATTTCACATCCAATAGGGATATTTTCACTGTAAGCAACAACGACAACAATATAGTAGCGCAGCAAACACCAAACCTCCAAAACCATGTAGATATAGAGAGAAACAAAAGTCAAATGAACTACAGTGCCCATATTGTAAACTGTCACATTTTAAAGTTCAAATGTGTGATATGAACCCGGGGTATCCAGCTCACCTGGCTATGATGGTTAAGAAGCAACAAAGCAAGAGAAATAATTACAGACGTGCGGTAAAATGCTTCTTTTCTAAAAGTTTGTGGCATTATAGTGTCAAGTGCCTTGGTCGCCAGAGATTGAAGAGTGTGAAAGAAGTACTTGTTGATTCATCTTCTGAGAGCGAAAGTGAGTGTGAAGGAAATGAAGGAATGGAAGATAATGCTCTTGCAGCAATTGATATACTAAATTATGATAAATGTCAAACATGTCATAAATTTCATGAAGATGGTGTATTAGAATGCGACCATACAGTCCCGTTTTCAGGGGGAAACGCCAATGCAGTAACTTCCTCCAGAAGAAAATTACTCTTCCACAATGGTATAGTTAACAACAAACCTTGTCAGGTATTGATTGATTCCGGCAGTACTTTAACTGGCTTAAGAAAAGAGCTTGCAAACGCAGAAGATTACACAGGCGAGTTTGTAAATTGCCGAACATTTTCTGGCAATGTGGAAAAATATCCACTTGCAACAGCGCACATTTGTACACCCTTCTCATCAGGCACGTTTAAGTGTGCGATACTAGAAATCCATGTGCAGATCTGATTATAGGTTGTTTACCAGATGTAAAATACTGCACACAGAAAGAAATTAAGGCCTGTGAAAAACGGCTTGACAAATGAATTCCACTGATAAAAGTAACCACAATAGATAAAGAAATAAGGAATCAAGAACAGCAACTGGAATCAAGAAATTCAAGTGACACGACAGCTCAGAATACACCAGAGCAGCTTAAAAGACCACATAACATAGATCCCCCTCATGGAAATTATTGTGATGTTCTAAACAAAATTATTAAAGACCACTACCAGTAATGCAACTTCACAGAATAACAATGACACAGCTAGACAGTATACAAACAGGACAACCCAAACACCGCACTTAGAACGAAAAGCAGATGCCCTACAGTCCTTTTCTAGCAGACAACACAGTCGAGAAAACACAGACATCAAAATAACACACAATGACATGTTCTTCAGGGGACATAATAAAAAAGACATAGATAAGAAAACAGAAACTCACCAGTGTGGAATACAACCATGTCCATCTCAGATGTAGTAGTGATGTTGCTATGGGTTTTATTGATAGCACTGCACGCTTACCAACTACAGTCAACAACAACCATATTTCTACTAATAAACCTAGTAATGTTGCTTACAACATCAGTAATAAGAAATATTTTTCCATCATTTCTGTATGATGTTGTACGTGAAACAAAATTTACCATCTCATTCCATTGGAATGTAATACCTATAAAGGTAACTCAAACGCCAATTGTAAGACAGATTGTCAACAAAATACAATTGTTTCGACTCACAATAAAACCTACAAAAGTTGAGTTGGCATTTTATTAAATTGAATTTCTAGGCCATAAAATATCTAAAGGCCAGTTGAGCACAGATGACAAAATCGTGACTAAGATCTTGAATCTCACGATGCCTACGACTAAAACACAAATTAGAAGACTTTAAGGCCTGGTGAATTATTACATCAAGTTCATACCGAACTTGGCACAAATCACCAGTGTTTTTTTTCGGATCTGTTAAGATCAAACTCTAAAATTGATGTAAAGAGTGCTACTTTAATAAATGCAATGTCACAATTGAAATATTACTTCTCCAACATTCCTATCTTACGCTTGCCTAATAATGCCCTTTGTATACTCTCAGGACCGATGCCAGTGCCACGACGATATCAGGCGTTTTACTTCAGGCCTACAATAAGGTAAACCATCCAATAGTTTACGTAAGCAGGAAAGTCACCCCAGCAGAATCGCGCTATGGCGTTTTTCAGCTTGAGGCCCTCGCAATTGTATACTGCGTCACTAAATTGACGAAATACCTCGCCGGGAAACACTTCCTTATTGAGACAGACAATTTCCCATTGCTGGTGATCGAAAAAGGACAGCCCAAAAAAATAAAAACGTATTTACCGATGGGCGCTGATTCTCCAGAACTATTCGTTCTCTATTAGACACATTAAATGCTCGAAGAATACTATTGCTGATTTACTGACAAGACCTTCAGACCTTCCAGTCGAGCAGATCAACGATACAACATCTCCAGTCATCTAGAGCGACTAGTTAGTTTTTCTTCTTCTTCTTCTTCAGCGTTCCGAGCCATTGAGGTTCTTTGCTGCAAATACAATCCGTCTCCATTCGTCTCTCTGGTGGACCTTCTCTTGCCAGTCGTTGATTCCAAGTGCCTGTAGGTCTGTACATGTATTATCTCTCCACCGCCTTCTTGGTCTACCTCGGGGTCTGCGGTCATTTATTTCCTGAGTGTAAGCGAGTTTTGTTTCCCTATTATCTTCCATTCTTTCTATATGCCCCAGCCATTGTAGTCTATTAGCCTTCATGATACCAGTGATTAGCGGGGACTTAAACAGATCATAAATGTCTTTGTTACTTCTTCTTTTCCACTCTCCACTATGTGTATCCCTAATGGGTCCAAAGATGCGTCTTAAAATTTTGTTCTCAAAGGTTTGTAACAAGGCTTCGTCTCTTTTCGTTGTACTCTAGGTTTCAGAGCCATACAGCACAACTGGTCTGATCAGTGTTTTGTATATTGTGATTTTGGTGTTACGAGATAGCGCCTTTAATTTTAGTAGATGTTGTAGTGCATAGTATATCTTATTTCCAGAGTTGATTCTAGTTTGTATTTCTTCCCTTATGATGTTGGAGCCGTTGAAGATTGTACCCAGGTATTTGTATGTTTCCGTTCTTTTAATGGTCATACTATCTATTTGTATGTGGCCAGAGTTTTAAGCCATTCCGTCTCTTGAAATTACCATATATTCTGTCTTATCTTGGTTGATAATCAGCCCCATCTGTTGGGCTTTTTCCTTTAAGTGAGTCAATATTTCCAATGTCTTTTGTTCACTTTGCCCTATAATATCTATATCATCTGCATAACCAAGCAGCTTGGATTTTCCTCCAGCATCACATTCCTCCTTTACCTTTCTTACAACTTTCTCTAGAGCCAGATTGAAGAGTAGCGGCGATAGTGCATCACCCTGTTTCAAGCCAGATGTTATTTGGAAGGGGTCTGATTTCCTGCCTTTATATGTTACTATATTATAAGTATCTTCCATGACTAGTTAGTTAGTCATTTTAAATAGTTAGTTTAGATTAGATTTAAATATTTAGTAGGCAGCTGTAACATTCAACAACTTTTCCTTCTCTGTGCTCCTCTTTCAACAAGTCATTTGCTTGCAAATCAATGAGCTCAAACTGTAATTCAACTGGTACATCATCAAGGTTACAATCAAAAGGATTCTGGAACAGAAGAATGTCATTCTAAATTCTGTCAAGATCTAACCATCTCTCCCTAAAATGCTTCTTCAAGTCACGAAATTTCTTTTCGGAAAATCGAGGTTGACATCTTCGGTAATTATAGCGCAAAACTCTTTGAAACAGTGAAAATGAGAAAAGTTTCCTCCTTCCAGTTGTGCTTCAAACAATGACAGATTTTTCCGAAATTCTTTGATGCTTTTGTAGAGATCACAGACGAGGTTATCCTTTCCCTGAAGTTTTAAATTCAGATCATTCATGTGGGATGTGATTTAGACCTCAAATGACAACTTCGACAGCAAGGTAGGATGTGACAGCTGTGGATCAGCTCTATCTTTTTCAGTGAGGAAAACATCGATTTCGTATCGGAGCTTGTGAAAACGAAACAGGACTTTACCGCAGCTGAGCTACCTCACTGATGTGTGATAAGGCAAGTCACATAATTCAAAATCAATTTCTTCAAGAAAAGCCTGGATCTGGCGGTGATTTAGTGCATGTCCCCGAATGAAGTTCATAACAGAAACTATTGGTTTCAGTACACAAGAAATATTTAAGTCTTTCCCATAGAGTGCTTGCTGATGTATGCTTCAGTGTATGAACACAGCGCCCGAAATTAGCAAATCTTTCAACTGAGCCCTGATCTGCCCCATCAGAACCTTCCTCATCCAGCCATGTTTTCCCTCCATCAACTATAACACCTTAAAGCTCATTCTACTAGCAAAACTTTTTGCACTTCCATGTAAATGTCTTTTCCAGTTGTTGTTCCATGCATGCTGCAAAAGATGCCAACTCTTCCGTTATCTGAAAGTCCAAATTGACACCACGAAGGAACATGAGAAGTTGTGAGGTACTCGAGAGATCAGTATACTTATCCAGCGCCAGAGAATACCACAACAAGTTCCTAGATTTCTCGCGTGTCTGTAGCACAATGTTCTCTCCAAGTTCTTCTGTTCTTTTCACAAATGAAGTTGCCAAAAGGCTGATAGTTCCAGACAAAACGACTTTCTCAGGACACAAGTCATTTTCTGCTTCCATCATACACTATTTGATGAAGTTGCCATCAGTAAACGGTTTTCCTCGTTCTGCCATCGTATGTACTATTTTGTAACTTGTACAAGTTCATATTCATTTTCCCGGGAAGGTTAACCCGGTCAACAAATGCCCGCAGAAGTCGGATGTGTCGGCCTAACGGCGCAAGAACGCAGCTCTGCTGTAAACAGGCACAACGAGGTCACTCCGAAAAAAAAAATTCTGATGAACGCAGAAGAAGAAGATTTTCATTTTCAGCAAACTTTCTCGTGTAGATAATTCTTTGTATTTCTAAACCACGTTTCATGGACTCATATTTCTCAGAGCGTAACTTTCCAGAAAACTGTGAATATGTTGATAGATGTTTTGTTTTATATTGACGCCAAAGATTGTACTCTTTCAAAACAGCACCACTTTCGCTGCATATTACGAAACTTGTTTTCTGATCCTTTGTTTCCACACATAAGTACTTTACTCCTCATTTTTCATTGAAAACGCAACACTCGGTGTCCACTTATCTTTTCTTAGTAGCCATAATGAACGGTGAAGTACACAGGATCTGAAGATGAAAAAGACATTGAATTAGAAGCATAATTAAAATCACATTGAAACACAAGGAAAGCAGAGGACTAGGGGTCACAGGTGAAGCAACGGCTCACCAAAGGTAAATACATAGTTTATAGGTACCTTTGATAATAGTAATTGTGTGTCAGGTCTTTGTCAGTATGACTGAGCTACAGTATGACAGTAGACGGTACTACCTGCTTTCTGTCAGCGCCGAACCTTGGGCGGCGCTTACCAAACCCGACACCCCACATTGTACCAACGGCCTCGGGCGGAAGAGTGCAATTGGGAGGGTACAAGCCTATTCTGATGCGAGGAAATGCAACCTAAAGACAAAATGTCATGGCATTTCAGACCAGACCCTAAGCCTTTGTTTGCAGCTGGTCTAGGATCGAAGCTCCGACAGGCGGACAGTAAGAGCATTGCTTTGCTGATCCGGCAGCTTCTGCAGCTTGTCTTGTTCCAGATGTATTGGTGTTACTATTCCTCTGGAGTGAACTAGGCAGGCCGAGAGAGGGATAATGCTGCATGGGCAACACATGGTCTCTATACTTTAGCCCAGGCTTTGTGCTATGCACTGTTGACGAACATTTGCAGCGCGAATTTGCTTTGACAGTCGAATTTGCCACCGCCATGGGTTGTTTTTGAGGCACAATGTAACAAACAAATCGTCTGTCAAGACGGCAATGTGCCAATTGTAATGGTTAGGTACCTTTGATAAAAGAATATATCTCATAATAAGGATTGCAAAATATATAAATAGGGTCGACCTAAATAAAAAGCCTAGAGCAGAGTTTTTCAACCGGGGTTCCACTAGTGGCAGCCAGGGGTTCCGCCGAAACAGACTGAAATCGTCTAAATACAACATTTCTGCAGATCTGGTTTATAACATAAAGTAGGACAGACACTTGGACCATCGCACAGAGTTCAAAGAGCAACGTAATCATTTGCGTAAGGATCTGCTCCAGCAGAAAGGTTGAAAAATACTGGCCTAGTACCTGCTAGATTAACACCGTGACCGGGGAATTCTTCTTAGCTGGGGTTAATATTTTCGTAATAACACGAGGCTTCTATGGCATTTTTATGCTATGTTTACTACTTTATTGCCTCGGTTCACACTTATAGTTCACTTACCTATCACTGTCAAACAAAGAAATCCTTGTTACATACCTTTAAAATAAATGACTGGCACAAAAAAGTAAATATTTCTGGAGCATCGGACCTGTATTGACAGCCGGACGAATATGGGGACTGGAAAGATGCGCGTGTGTTTGTGTGTGTGTTGCTATGGAAACCGCGATAACGTCAGAGCGTAGGCGGCGCTACTACGATCCGGAGATGGACTGGGATGGCGCGAAATAAGCAAACATAAGTAAACAAAACAATCTAGATACAATAATTTATAACTGAAAATGGTAAATTTGGGACGCATAGCAGCCAGGAGGTCTCTGCACATGTGAAGGTCTCCTATTACTCTAAACATAATATTTACATTTAGATTGTTTCACAACATCTCGTGTTCCATACGTTATATCAAGCAAGTACGGATACAGACGGCGGGCCGGATGAAATGACGTCGCGGGCCGGATCCAGCCCCCGGGTCGTCGTTTGGTGACCTCTGCTCTATAAGTAAACAGAGATATACATCTTTGCTTTATTGACTACACAAAGGCTTTCGATAGAGTAAAACATGTCAACATGGTAGAGATATTTGCAGATCTACAAATTGATGGGAAGGACATTAGACTTATACAAAACATATATTGGAAACAACACGCTGTCATAAGGATTGACTATGAAATGGGACAATATCAGCCTATTAAGAGAGGTGTGAGACAGGAATGTGTAATGTCTCCAGATCTTTTTTTCCCTGTACAGTGAAAATATGTTCAGATATATAGAAGATATAAATGGAATCACCATCGGAGGACGAAACATCAATAACATTAGATATGCAGATGACAAAGTATTGATTGCAGACAATAAGCAGGATCTGCAACAATTAGTAGATGCGCTTGTTGCACACAGTGAACAACTAGGGTTAGAATATTGTAAAAATACACAGATTATGGTCGTCACTAGCAAGAACGAAGTACTACAATGTAATATACAAGTAATTGGGAATATTCTTAAACAAGTGAATTGGTACAGTTATTTCGGAACATTAATAACATCTGATGGGAGATGCTTTGAAAAGATTAGAACAGGAATCTCCATGGCGAAAGCAGCTTTTAGCAAGATGAAAAGCATACTGACCAATAAAAAGATGTCAATTGATACGAGAAAAAGAGTTTTGAGGTGCTACATAGAATCTGTACTTTTGTATGGATGTGAAACGTGGACAATGAGCAGTCAAGCTGAAAAACACATGACGGCTGTGGAAATGTGGTTTCTGGGGAGAATGCAAAGAATACTATGGACAGACAAAAAAAGTCTATGAACAAGTCCTCCAAGAAACAAATGACAATTGTATACTAATTAGCGAAATTAGGCGTTGACAGTCAAGATTTTTTGGACATGTTATTAGAAGAAATAAATTGGAGAACTTGGTGACAACTGGCAAGATCGAGGGAAAGAGATCAAGGGGAAGACAGAGAAGTAAATACCTGGATGGCTTGGCTACGTGGCATGGTCGAGACAGGAACACTGGGCTGATCCACGACTCTGGTGGTCGAGTGAAATGGCGAATCATGACCGCCGACGCTTACTGGCATGGCACATGATGAATTGAAATGAAATTGATAAAGATAACGACATTAATGGGGATTCCAATGGAGTCTCTTCGTCCGTTAGGGAGCATCATGTGCTACAGGTGATACCCAGGGATGGATTAACCATTAGGCAAACAAGGCACGTGCCTAGAGCACCAAGCATTTGGGGGGGCACCACAAGTCCTCAAGAAAAATGTGTACATTGTCCCGGTAGCGTAATTGCATGGCATAAGCAAATCGCAAATGTAATATTGAATCGCACATTATTTATACATACATACCCTGTGCTGCCCATTCACTAAATCTGGTAGGTAGAAGTGCCGTTGACTCTTGTTTAGAGGCAGTAAACGTCTTCCATAAAGTGCAACTGATCTATTCTTTTTTCTCAGCTTAACCCAAAAGATGGAAGATTCTGAAAGGATGCCTTGTGAATGAAAAGCTGGTAAAGTCCCTTTCCGATACTAGATGGGAAGCACATGCTGTTGCAACCGAAGCCATTCTAATGTCTCATCCTACGATTATAGAAGCGTTAGAATGTTTACAAGAAGACCAGTCACAGAAGGGGGACACCAGAAGAGAAGCAGAAAACATTGCAAAGAAGATGCAAGAATTAGAATTTGCTTTCATGCTTGTCTTTTGGGAAGAAGTGTGCCATAGTGTTATTCCTTCCATTGGAAGGTGGAATGAACATTGACTTATAAAACTCGTTAAGCACTCACCTTGAACAGTCACAAGTGTGACGAATAGACTGACGCCAATCCAAGAATGAAACGAACTCACACTTTTATTTTCGTGTCGAGCGGAAAAAGCAACAGTGGATAATTATCGCATGTTATTAAACTGCCCTCGAGATGTAGGAGCGGCGTTTATTAATTAACATTTTACGAAACTCCCTGCTTTTTTCCAGTGTTCACTTTGAGGCGTAAACTTGCTATTTCGCTGTTCTGAGTTGCAGCAAGTCTAGGTTTAGGGTTCTGCCTTGCATATCCTTTGCCAATCGATCTTTCCTTCTGAACTCTATTTGCCGAAGCTCGGAATAAGTCGCATACGGCGCTTCACACACGGCTCTATGGAAGACACGTCCTCTCCTTCCGAATCACACACAGAGAAAGTCCTTTGTTGTCCTGTGACGCTGTTTATGTTCCCAATGGTTTCTTCTTTCCTATTTGTCCATTTTTGTGCATAACTGGAAAAACCACATTTATGAATTTGGTGGCGTGTGCCGTCATATGGCATAATGCCCCCTCCCAGATAAAAAAAAAATGCTTTATCATTTTTTTTTCTATGGATATATGTAGTACTTTGCAAATATATGCATTAACAACATTAATAACGAGATCTTGAAAATTCCTGGTCTCTCCCCTTATCTACTCTTTAAAAAAAATAATAATGTCATATGACGGGCACGCCCACCTGTCCAATTCCCCCTTTGAACGTCGTGTGGCTGATCATGGGAAATCAGTCCAATTAATACACATATTAGTTCCTACCTTATCTTAATAGACAAGTGTGTCCTCACTCTAGGTAATACCATGAGTTTTGGACGAGAGTAATAATGGGTTTCCCAGTAATCCATGTTGGTCGTTGTTGCTGTTCCTCCATATATTCCATGTATATTTATAATATCTGTCGGTAGGGTAGACGTAACGATCCATGTCTTGTGAGACTTTATAGAACCATTTGATATGTTAGACTGTCCAATACTTGTGTGGATCTCTTTGGAACATCAGCCGTTTCTGTATATATTCATAGATCTTAATGGATCGATTGGTAAAATAATTCGCTCTAATAAAATTAGTTCAGCTGCAAACCTTGCTTATCCAACTATTCACTTAATATCACAAAATCAACTACTTCAATGTTTCTCAATTAACAAGGGAAATAATGATTATCAATCTACACATTCTAATGTAATGACTTATCTACGTAATTCATTAATATAACAAAATTTACTCAGACTAATTAACTAAGTAATTCTAATTAATTAACTATTTAACAGTGTTTGAGTGTTCCAAGTCTCTTTATGCATTCAATCGCCTTAGACTTAACTAATAAAATTACACAACACAATCTAAAAATACTTGACCGCTCGCAGTTTTCCACGTAAGATAATGACGGTCGAAACATCCATCAAGTGTGCAGGACATATTATTGGACCATTGCACCCGTGTAGATGTCTCTGCCAATTAATGTAAATTAACAACATATGTATCTATATGACTACACTATATATTCGTAACAGTAATAATTTAAAGTTACCGATTGTATCAACATCGTTCATTAATTAGGTGCTATTTGATTGAAATTTATTAAATTTCCTAATATTTTATAAAATAACAGATATAATAAACTATAATTGAATAAATTATAACATATATCAGTCTTACTATATACTACAGTCGACTGAGAATGTCTCATATAATATGATTGACTGATTAAAATCTTGCAGACATAGAGTTGTGAAGAATGTACATTTCAACTATTCAAGACTTCTACACAAATAAATCAGCAATATAATATAATATTCTGATTCAACAAGAATAAATAAACCAAATAATTTATTAAGTTCTCTAATAAAGATATAGTTAAGAACAATTATCCGACGAATAGAGAACTGAAATATTTTCACACCCTTGAGTGTAGAGATATTAGATAGTGTGAAAAGTGACACCTGGCATAACTAAGTAATAAGACCTAAGACCCTAATGTGTCTGTAGTGTATTATGTGTTGATATGAACCTAACACTTTCATCCCATTTTATTTTCTTTTATTTATTTATTTCAATCTTCGTTTTATTCACTTTTCTCTCTCTCTCTCTCTCTCTCTCTCTCTCTCTCTCTCTCTCTCTCTCTCTCTCTCTCTCTCTCTCTCTCTCTCTCTCTCTTCTCTTTCTCACATATTTATGGTGTTTCTGTACTGTATGCATGTTAATATTTGTACTTTTCAACCTTGCTGACTTGAAACCTGTCATGATTTTCACTCGTATGTATAATGACAATAAAGTATATTTGATTAATTTGCAGCAGAAGTAAATACAGTACGCATTAAACAACGCATTTTGTTTATTGTACTTTTGTTTGTTATTATTACCTTGTGTGTAAATTTTCTTGAGTGATTGAATAACTGTATTTTTATTCATAATATCATCCATATATGCTTTTGTTTGTGTGGATGTGTTCGTGACTATGGATGTAACCTGAGATAAGGTTAATTTAAGCCACATTAAAATGTTTGTAATAAATATGGTTACAATATCCCATGTCGTCTGTTGTTTGTAACCATTGTGTTTAACTTTTGTTCTCTTCTTGTGTGCCACCCTGTTGTTATTAACAGTCGGTTGAACTTTTAATGAATGTGTAATTCCTTCTTCTTGTGATACTTGGGTTTGTGATTCTGTGAGTATCACATCAAGTTTGCGTTTTCCAGTTTGAACGTAATCTTTGACATCAGTGATGTTACCAATTATCAACCCAGCACATGGGTTTGGTAGTACTGCTGTGCAGACTTTACCTTCATAATATGGGCATTTTATGCTGACCCATGCGGTTTTGTACATTTCTATTGTACCCCCAAATGTTCTGTACTCAATACTTTTACCTGTATAATCACTTTCTTTTATGAGTTTGTGACTAACACCTGTAATATCAGACCCTGTGTCTCTAAAACAGTTTGTTGGTAACTCATTAACCCACGCTTGGTGTATCATCAGAGTACCTTGACGAGTGCATGCTGCGTTCGCTTCATGAATATGCCTCTTGTGGGCTGATGTGGGTTCATCATCATTAATATGACCTTCCTTGCCTATTCTGTTATTATATGACTCTATAATGGCTGCGTGTGTGTCCTCTATATCATCTGAATCGCTACTACTACTAGACAACACATATGCATTACTCGCCTCTTTCCACGTATTCTTCATCGGACAAGACCTGCTGGTATGTCCGTACGCCCGACACGAGAAACATTTAATGCTCCTCTTGTAAGAATCATACTTACTCTTTTTCTTTGCTGTGATGTCCCGTAAATAATCTATATACCCAGGATGACGATCACACATTTCCAAATGTCCTTGTGACAATTTTCAATATTGACATCTGGATAGTTGTCCTTTTCTTGGCCTGTCTCCTTCTCTATTAGAATACTGGTATGGACTATTTCTATTCTTATTGCTACTAAACTTTCTAAACTTACCATTGCCTTTCTGAAATATAGCGCTTGCTCCTATTATCAGTTCTGGCTGTGCACAATTTGCGAATATGTCTCGATGTGCATTGAAATATGATTCTCACCTCGTTTCCATTTCCTTAAGATCTTTGCATTTATTCTCTACTAGAAATATAGACATGGCCTCTGGTACTGCAGATAGTAGTCTATCTCTAATTATTAAGTCTCGAATTTTATCGTAATCGGACCCAATATCAGCGGCTATAGTCCATTTATCAAAAGATGAGGTTAATTCCGAAACGAAATCAAGGAAAGTTTGGTTAGATTTAGGAGTGAGTGTTTTAAACTTAGTACGTAACCCCGACTCATCTAAACTAAAGTGTGCCAAAACACGATCTCTCGTGTATTTGTAGTTGGTACGTAAGTCCTCAGGTATTAACTCAATTACCTTTAAAGGCTCCAATGCGAGATGCCTGTGGAACAGAATTGGTACGTCTTGTAAGTTGCGAAAAAGACCTTGGTACTTCTTCACTGGATCATTCTGTTTTGCACGACTTTTTCTCGTTCAATCTCAGCGTCACGTTCCATCTCCAACGTCTTGACTTTTAAATTACCCTCGACCTCCTTGTCCTTCCAGGGTGTCTCTGTTGCAAGTTTCTCTTTATCAAAAGCCAGTTGTTTCTCCCTCATTTCTGCCTCTGCGGCTATTTGCTGTGCCTTCATCGCTGCCTCTGCGGCTGTTTGCTTCTCTTTCATCTCTGTCTCTGCGGCTATTTTCTTCTCTTTCATCTCTGTCTCTCAGCTATTTGCTACTCCTTCAATTGCATTTCCATAATTAGCTTCTCTTTTTCCGCTGCTATCATTTCGCGTTCCAAAGTTATCTCCTTATCTCTAGCTTCCATTCTCTCGCGTTCCAAAGCTATCTCTTTATCTTTATTTTCCCTCTCTAGAGCAGCGTGAAGTTGTTTAGCCTCCTTCTCTGCTGCCAGTCGTTCCTGTCGTGCCTCCTTCTCACGTGCGGCTTGAAGTCGTTTCTCTTCTTTTTGCTGTAATTGGTAGTCGCTGAACTCTTGTTTTGCCCAACTCCTAAGTTCTGCTCCAGTCAATCCAGTATTCTCTCCCAACTCCATGTGATCTTGAAGTGTAGACATCTTGACCTACCTGTATAATAATCTATCTAGCTGAAATACAATCGCGACGTAGGAAGATAGATATGCAAGTCTATGTTCAAGGAATAGAGTTGATAGTATAGTTGTAGTATGAATGTCAATCAACAATCAACTTAATTAACCAATGTACGGTTGACGACTACGAAAGAATATATCACTCAAAATATACGACAATTATACGAAACATGACATATGTAAACCACAAAAATAATTATGGAAAAATATGTTTAGTATAAAGAATATAAATATATAAGTACAGTGAACCAACACTAATACTGACAAAAGACGACTGACGTAAGACGAAAATACATATTTTCATTTATAAAAGACAAAATTATTACTCCTGAAATTTAAGTGAAAACACAATAAACGCCTGGCATACTACTCACAATTACGATACTAACAATGTGTGTTATCACACGCAAGATCAATATAAATGACTTCTTATTGACCTGACGATAGTTAACACAAACGATTTCTAAAGTAATCAAGCGTGCTTAACCACTTTAGAAATACCCTTTCCAACCGGCCACACTGTTAGTTTATAACTGCTTTTGTCAACATTTATAATCAGCACCGTATTAATATAAAATGATGTTGGACAATCGACAACAATAATTAATACTGGCCTTAACGACTTTCGAAAATCCATCCAGTGTCCCATGAATGTATACTGTTGATTGGACTGGTTATAATGTTCTGTGTTGACGTAACTGGTGTTTGCTGCCTAATAGTTTGACGTGATATTCATGTGAACGTACGAGTAGAACAAATGAAATGTGTCTCAGTATTAGTTTTTCATGTCTTGGTATAACGATAGTGTAATAAACTTTCACTAATACCCTGAACCAACGTGGTCCGTGACCGACTTCTGAGAAGTGCTTAGTCGGCTGCGGTATAGACGATGAACCTTGAATAACTGGAAACGACGCTGACCAACCACGTGACTCACTATGTATGGCGACGAAATGCGTGATGATCAAGCTCCATGGCTAGAGTTACTTCATGTGCAAACGCTGGTGATAAAGTTGAAGACGCGTGAGGGAACTCTATGTAGAAAAATATCAGTGTGGACTAGTGTCCTGAAAAGTTTATGTTGAGGGAGGCAAGGGTGTGGAAAGGACAGCCCGACGTGTGCAGTCCATCTGTGACGAAACGGATAAAGAACGGCAGATCTCTGCATAATATCCCTTTGAAGGGAGTGCGATGCGTTGGTCTCCCTTGAATTAATATCAATTAATAGGGGATTCCCCATAAAAAAAATAGTGCGGGGAGGAGCTATTCTAGTTATTTATAGAAAATCTAGAATGTTCCCTCAAGTGCGTACGGGGTAGAGATCTCTAAGTTCACGAGTGCTACATGCAGCACGGGGTGGTGGAACTTATCGTGACTCTGGTTTTCTTCATGAATCGTGAAAGTCACGCGGCCCGTGTAGGCGAGGGGAAGGCGCACTGACTTTGTCGTGGGCAGTCGCCCACCAAACCTCAGCGTAGACAGATCGTAGCCAACCGGCTGATGTAATTTTGATGTCAATATTCGCGGCCAGTGCGGACATCTACAGTCAAGGTTGTGATTCTTCAATCACAGGTTAGTTGAGTACTTATTCTATGATTTAATTGTTGTCGTAATGCCGTGCTGAGTTCCCGGAATGAATTAATTGCCATCGCAAAATTGAGTTGTCGCGTAGAGCTATCCGTTACAGTTGGCGGTTGCATTTTTAAGTAGGCTTTATCGATCAGCAATGTAATGTGTTACCTGACGGAACAAGCCGTGTTCCACCGCGAGTGGTGTGTAAATAAAATAGGCCGAACGATGTGCGTTACAGTGTGTAGCAGTTACGGGTTTGGTTTATTCATTACGCAGGCAAGGCGACAGTTTGTCCGTCATGACATCAACATGCTAGACGCTGTAAATGATAAGGTATAGCTTATTATTAGAAATGTGTAATGTGCTTCGTGACATTAGAATGGTAACGTATTTGTTCTATCAGTGATGGTGATTTTTCGAGGAATCAAGGTGAAATCAGCAGTGGTGTATTTGCTGTGTGCAGATAGCAGTGTTATTCCGCGTAAGCCGAATGGCGTTGCATCGGTAGGATAACAATTGATAAGAAGTATTCATGATACTATTGTTACTGCTTGTTGTCATGTCCGTACGCAAGGATGACCGTGCGTGTTCCATCTTACGTTTGTCTAGGCAGCGGGAGGTAGGCCGGTAACCCCAACCCGATCGGTAATAGGTCCGACCCAATGCAATCGTGCATATCCGATGAATGAACATACCCGATCGAGGGTGATGCGGCACTCCGTAATTCGAGGCCGAGGTGTCTAGATAGATCGAGGTTTGAACCTAACCGTTTCTGTCTCTAATATTCTACTCTTCTGGAACCCTGACTCGGTTCATGGAGTACTTGGAGTACTGCCGTGAAGTAGTAGTATAGGAGGGGCATAACCCCTCCCAAAAAGGTGGAGCCAGAGTTTGGTAGTGGAGTCTGGAGGTTTGCTACATTGGATGACGTGACTTAAGTCGTCACGGGACAAGGTACACGAGACCCACAGTAGCTGTGGGAAAGTGTAGTGGTGGATGGCCACCACAGCTGTGCTCGACCGGCACAGGGATGACTGACCTGAAAGATAGTCAGTGAATACAAGGGCAACTCAGGATCTGGGGCAGGGATCCCAGACCTGACACTATAGCTGTGATATGATTTTGCTATTTAAGTGTAACCAGTCCTGAGTTCTCCTTAGTTAATGCTATAGTAATGAATTATCAGGAGTATAATTCATTATGGACATATAGTTATTAATGTGTGTAATTCATCAGTCCATGGGTGAAGGGATTGATGAATTGATGAGTCTGTCAGGAAGGAGATGTCCGGCTGGACACCTTCTCGATACAGTAATCCCTACACTGAAAGGAAAGTAAGTGTATATGTTGATTGAGGATGGGAGATGAAACCGGATTGGACTGGCACCAGGCGAAGGATGCTTGACAGAGTCATACAGTCGACTCTGGTGCTAGGGGTTATATGTAGCCCAGAAGTGTTACTTGACTGAACAGGTGTGCTATTGCTTTTTCTACCATCATTATGCCTATATATTATAGTGACTAAGTAGATCTATGATGTGATGATTTCATACTCATGTTGGTAGACATGAGGAATGTCTGAGAGGCAGGTGACAGGGTGGAGATGCTGGTAGTCTTTGTTGTAGTTGAGTACTCACACCAACCTCTCCGTGTTTCATGATCTGTTATTACTATACAGTAGAAGATTCAAGAGCTGCACCATGAGCTCTAAGGGCCCACTCATTCCAGGGCCTATCCAGAAGTTGATAGAGGCCATACTGGGAGTGGTTGTCTGAGTCTGCGAGATCAATGTTGGAAGGAGCTGAGTGCTGAATAAGTCGGTAGGTCTAGGTTAGGACCTCCGTCAAGAGTCCGACGAGTGTCATCCGATCCTGAGAGGATCCAACACTGAAACGTCTGGTGATTCTGGCCAGTGAAGCACTGGTGACATTCAACCTCTGTGTAAACCTTGGTAATTGCAAGGGAGTGACCTTTCAAGTTGTGCAGAGTGATCATTGTTACCGGTCGCCATGACCTGTGTTATATGCTTCTGGCCCGGCTGGGTTATGGGACACCATGTATCAGTTGATGCTTACATAGTGTTTTTACATTGGTTAACTTTATGAAGCCAACATGTGGTCCAGTGAACTAGGACATTGATTACAACATTGGTGGAAACACCTGAGTGACATGGTTGTGAAGGTAGGGAGTTACCTCATGCCAACGTTATGAACTGTTGACAATGTTTGTGAAGGTAGGGAGCTACCTCATGCCAACGTGATGAACTGTTGCCAGTGTATGCTAGGTTGTGATTACTACCTATTGATCAGGGTAGTTACATGATACTGTGTGAAGATCTATTATCCAAGGACATGGAACTAAGGTGAAGTGTTTAGTCACCTGATAGACTTTACCAGTGACATTGTGTGTTCGTGTGGAGCAACCGCTTATTGTGTAGGTGACATATCAGTGTGTGGGTCACTGATGAGATAGAAGAGTGACCTGGCTCTTGTGTATTTTGAGACGGCGCTACATGTATTTTTTCTGCAAGTGGGAGACCGCTACTGTTCTAGGGTCGGCCCAAACTTCATCAGGAGTGTGACGAGTGAAATAGTACGACAGCAAGGAAGGATCCTTGTTCATCAGTGCAGTGTCAGTCAGGCAGTGGTACTGCGCTTGATCAGCCCTTGCTTGGTTCTCTGGGTGAAGAGGGAACTTTGGAGAGGCAGCAGACCTTGGAGTTCCAGTCCACTGGAGGAGCCTGGGTGAGTCGCTACCACGACTGGACAACCGCACGAGCTATCGTCCGCCTCCATGATGAATACTCATCTGCGTCTTTGATCTTGTACATAGTTCTTCTAGTCTGGCTTCCAGCCATCCTTCTCTGTGTTGTGGTTGACGTAGTTCAGAATTAAATTTTTGTTCTCTTAGCTATGACTTTGTGCAGTGATATGACTGGTGTCTGGTCCGAGCCCCCTTGGGGTTTGGAACCCTAGGTGAGGGAGGGAAGGTTAAGCTGTCCCGGCTTGTGTGGGGCCTGGTAGATGTAGAGTGCTATTGAGGTGGTTGGAGCAAAGGCAGGGGATAGTATCTATCGTGGCAAACCAGTCCAAGCCCCGGCGGTCTTGTCACAAGATAGAATGGGGGCTCGTCCGGGATCTTCTCTTTGTTCTGACATCTCGTAGGAATAGGTTATAGTGTCATCTGTCCTATACCTATTATCTACTTGACGAGTAGGGCTACTGAAACCTTTCTCTTCGACGTGGACAGACATTTAGTTAAGTTAGTATAGATACAAAGCTACAGTGTTGGTTGGAGTACAGTTAGCATTGTGATTGGGTATGGCATATCTATACTGATACTAAGTTACACTAAGCATGGCTACTCGTACTTTAGATTTAGCTAAGGTGCGGGCATCTGCAACTGAGATGGGATTGGAAGGTGAGGAGTTCAAAGCCTATGTACTGGAAGTAGAGAGAGACTTCAGAGCAGAAGAGAGGGAGCGAAGAAAGTCAGAAATTGAGCTGGAAGCTCGAAAGGTAGCACTTGAAGAGCAAAAGTTGGTGGCAGACCAACAGGCACAAAAACTGGCAGCTGACCTAGAGTCTAAGAAATTAGATGCTAGGAAGTTGGAAATGGAACATGAGTTCCGTATGAAGCAACTTGAGGTAGAGGCTAAATCGGTTGGTGAGTCTGAGGGAGCAGTAGGTGGAGTAGCTTTACCTAGCTCATCAGTAGCCAGCAGCCCAGCTTACCATGCTATGAAATGGCCGTTTCCACCATTTGAACCGGACCAAGAGAAGATAGATCAATTCTTAGAGAAGTTCGAGGCAATGTGTAAAGCTATGGGTTTAGAGCCTGAGCGTTGGAATCTTAAGCTTTCACAAGGACTCCGTGGCACAGCGTACGAAGTGTATGCGCGTCTTCCCCCAGGGATGGAAAATGATTATCCAACCCTGAAATCGGCTCTTTTGAAAAGATTCGAAATGACAGCCCATGCTTACAGGCGGAGGTTCAGAACTTCCAAGAGAGAACCAGGTGAGATGTTCTCGGCCTATAGTGTGAGGTTGAACTCATACCTGTTGAAGTGGATGGCGTTGGCCAATTTCAAAGAGGATTATGAGAGTCTGAGAGAGTTGATGGTGGTGGATCAAATGAAAATGCAGATGTCCAAGCCTTTAAGGAATTTCTTAGGGGAAAATGGGGCGGAAAGGCTAGACATAGTAACTAAGTTAGCTGAAAGGTATGTGGAAGTCTATGGTGAGACTGGGGATTCCAGTCAGACTGATTCACAGAAAAGGCAGAAGGGGCTTGATCAGAAGCCCAAGACCAAAGGTCCCAAAGAATCATCCAATGTAGCAGATCCTGTGGTAAAAGACTCTGGTAAGAAACCCGATAAGCAAAGCCCTCCCGCCTCCCCAAAACGGAAGTGGAGTAAGAGGTGGTGTAAGCACTGTAAGTCTCCTTCCCATAATACTGTAGATTGTCTGAGGAAGCCAAAGGACTTGCACTTTGCGTGTCTCGCCTCTACAAGAGGTAGACCTAGGGAGACCACACCTAAGGGTCGGGAGAAACCAAAGTCTGAGGAATCACCTGTGATCGAAACGATAGAGGTGAATGGGAAGCAGGTGGAATGTCTATACGATACAGGATTGCAGTTTGAAGCTGTAATCTCATCCCACCTTGTGAGCCCAGGGCAGCTCACCGGCGAGACAAGAGAATTTCAGCTGGCCATGAGGAGCTCCGTAGCTATGGACTTGCCGATTGCTCGGATTGACATTCGGTGCAGGTACGTTACGGGTAGCATCCAGGCGGCTGTGCTGCCTGATCCTATTTACCCTTTGATCCTCGGTCGTCCGCATGTATTCCTGGGGGACCCCAGGGAACATTGTCTAGTGAGCGCTAGGCAGGCCAGGGCTAAGGATGGAGAAAGGCAGTGTGGTAAGGAAATAGACCATTCTCTTGCGAGGTTAGTGAGCAGTGCTCAAAGTGGGGACCAGACTTTGCGTCCTTACTTACTGGAGGTGTCCCAAAGTTCTGTCCCGCCAACTCCGGGTCAGTTCTATGTAGAAAACCGGTTGCTTTATCGTAGAGCCGGGCAAGGGGATAGCCAGTACGGTCAGATGGTAGTCCCTACTGACTACAGATCCCGCTTGATACATAGAGTGCATACCTTATCCTTAACCGGACATAAGGATGTGGGGACAACAGTCCAGTGTCTTTCCAGCCACTACCACTGGCCTGGAATGACAGGCGACGTGCGGAGATATATCCGGTCGTGCCCAACGTGTTGTCTGGCAGCACCAAAGCACAAGACCAGAAACGGTTTATCTCTGCAGATTGGAGATAGGGTTCTCGCGCTTCTCCCAATCGAGGGGGCGGAATTCGAACTCGGATGGCAGGGCCCTTTTCCTGTGGAGCGGATAATGTCCCGATCCACGTATGAGGTGAAGGTCCGCGGGGAATTGCGTAAGTTCCATTGTACTCTCCTTCAGAATTTGGAGAGGTCCGAGGTAGTTTCTCCACAAGATAGTGCGACTACCATCGCGCTAGATTCGGTTCTGGGTCCAGACGAGGGCGAGGAAGACTCAGTCCTACGCAGTACATCCTGTGGGGAGGGTCTGCGGTCTCCTGAGCGTTCAACCGTAGATAGGGCGAACGGGCTCCGTCGGGAAGAGGCCCATGGTGTTAAGCACACTGGGAATCGAGGTCGGACAGGCGAGGTCACATCTGGCACGACGGGATCGTCGGGTGACTCGATACGCCGACAGGCTCACTGTCCTTACTCGCGGGAGAGAAGGCAGGAGCAAGGGTACTCCAGACGAACCTGGAGTAAGCGACCATTCATTTCGGTCGACATCCGCGAACAGTCCACGAAGGTGATGCCTAGTCGGGATAGGAAATATCCTATTGTCGGAAGGGACGAACGAACCTTCAGTAAAGTAACCGATGGCCTGCAACAGGTGGATGCGGAACAGCCCAGTGTACACAGATTCGGTAAGCCAATCACCAGGCCGTTACGTTTCGGGCCTAATCGCTGGAGATAACGTATGTTTGAGGCGGTGGTTGGTGACCCAGCATCCATACCATTCTGGTGGATCTCCGCGGGGAAAGTGAATGTGATGGAACGTCTTTTCCTGGGAATCCAATCTTGATAGAGTAGAGGTTCAGAGTTCAGACCGATCTTTGTCTAGTGAGTTCGACCGGGTCGACCATCTTAAGTGGGGGCCTATGTGACGAAACGGATAAAGAACGGCAGATCTCTGCATAATATCCCTTTGAAGGGAGTGCGATGCGTTGGTCTCCCTTGAATTAATATCAATTAATAGGGGATTCCCCATCAAAAAATAGTGCGGGGAGGAGCTATTCTAGTTATTTATAGAAAATCTAGAATGTTCCCTCAAGTGCGTACGGGGTAGAGATCTCTAAGTTCACGAGTGCTACATGCAGCACGGGGTGGTGGAACTTATCGTGACTCTGGTTTTCTTCATGAATCATGAAAGTCACGCGGCCCGTGTAGGCGAGGGGAAGGCGCACTGACTTTGTCGTGGGCAGTCGCCCACCAAACCTCAGCGTAGACAGATCGTAGCCAACCGGCTGATGTAATTTTGATGTCAATATTCGCGGCCAGTGCGGACATCTACAGTCAAGGTTGTGATTCTTCAATCACAGGTTAGTTGAGTACTTATTCTATGATTTAATTGTTGTCGTAATGCCGTGCTGAGTTCCCGGAATGAATTAATTGCCATCGCAAAATTGAGTTGTCGCGTAGAGCTATCCGTTACAGTTGGCGGTTGCATTTTTAAGTAGGCTTTATCGATCAGCAATGTAATGTGTTACCTGACGGAACAAGCCGTGTTCCACCGCGAGTGGTGTGTAAATAAAATAGGCTAACGATGTGCGTTACAGTGTGTAGCAGTTACGGGTTTGGTTTATTCATTACGCAGGCAAGGCGACAGTTTGTCCGTCATGACATCAACATGCTAGACGCTGTAAATGATAAGGTATAGCTTATTATTAGAAATGTGTAATGTGCTTCGTGACATTAGAATGGTAACGTATTTGTTCTATCAGTGATGGTGATTTTTCGAGGAATCAAGGTGAAATCAGCAGTGGTGTATTTGCTGTGTGCAGATAGCAGTGTTATTCCGCGTAAGCCGAATGGCGTTGCATCGGTAGGATAACAATTGATAAGAAGTATTCATGATACTATTGTTACTGCTTGTTGTCATGTCCGTACGCAAGGATGACCGTGCGTGTTCCATCTTACGTTTGTCTAGGCAGCGGGAGGTAGGCCGGTAACCCCAACCCGATCGGTAATAGGTCCGACCCAATGCAATCGTGCATATCCGATGAATGAACATACCCGATCGAGGGTGATGCGGCACTCCGTAATTCGAGGCCGAGGTGTCTAGATAGATCGAGGTTTGAACCTAACCGTTTCTGTCTCTAATATTCTACTCTTCTGGAACCCTGACTCGGTTCATGGAGTACTTGGAGTACTGCCGTGAAGTAGTAGTATAGGAGGGGCATAACCCCTCCCAAAAAGGTGGAGCCAGAGTTTGGTAGTGGAGTCTGGAGGTTTGCTACATTGGATGACGTGACTTAAGTCGTCACGGGACAAGGTACACGAGATCCACAGTAGCTGTGGGAAAGTGTAGTGGTGGATGGCCACCACAGCTGTGCTCGACCGGCACAGGGATGACTGACCTGAAAGATAGTCAGTGAATACAAGGGCAACTCAGGATCTGGGGCAGGGATCCCAGACCTGACACTATAGCTGTGATATGATTTTGCTATTTAAGTGTAACCAGTCCTGATTTCTCCTTAGTTAATGCTATAGTAATGAATTATCAGGAGTATAATTCATTATGGACATATAGTTATTAATGTGTGTAATTCATCAGTCCATGGGTGAAGGGATTGATGAATTGATGAGTCTGTCAGGAAGGAGATGTCCGGCTGGACACCTTCTCGATACAGTAATCCCTACACTGAAAGGAAAGTAAGAGTATATGTTGATTGAGGATGGGAGATGAAACCGGATTGGACTGGCACCAGGCGAAGGATGCTTGACAGAGTCATACAGTCGACTCTGGTGCTAGGGGTTATATGTAGCCCAGAAGTGTTACTTGACTGAACAGGTGTGCTATTGCTTTTTCTACCATCATTATGCCTATATATTATAGTGACTAAGTAGATCTATGATGTGATGATTTCATACTCATGTTGGTAGACATGAGGAATGTCTGAGAGGCAGGTGACAGGGTGGAGATGCTGGTAGTCTTTGTTGTAGTTGAGTACTCACACCAACCTCTCCGTGTTTCATGATCTGTTATTACTATACAGTAGAAGATTCAAGAGCTGCACCATGAGCTCTAAGGGCCCACTCATTCCAGGGCCTATCCAGAAGTTGATAGAGGCCATACTGGGAGTGGTTGTCTGAGTCTGCGAGATCAATGTTGGAAGGAGCTGAGTGCTGAATAAGTCGGTAGGTCTAGGTTAGGACCTCCGTCAAGAGTCCGACGAGTGTCATCCGATCCTGAGAGGATCTAACACTGAAACGTCTGGTGATTCTGGCCAGTGAAGCACTGGTGACATTCAACCTCTGTGTAAACCTTGGTAATTGCAAGGGAGTGACCTTTCAAGTTGTGCAGGGTGATCATTGTTACCGGTCGCCATGACCTGTGTTATATGCTTCTGGCCCGGCTGGGTTATGGGACACCATGTATCAGTTGATGCTTACATAGTGTTTTTACATTGGTTAACTTTATGAAGCCAACATGTGGTCCAGTGAACTAGGACATTGATTACAACATTGGTGGAAACACCTGAGTGACATGGTTGTGAAGGTAGGGAGTTACCTCATGCCAACGTTATGAACTGTTGACAATGTTTGTGAAGGTAGGGAGCTACCTCATGCCAACGTGATGAACTGTTGACAGTGTATGCTAGGTTGTGATTACTACCTATTGATCAGGGTAGTTACATGATACTGTGTGAAGATCTATTATCCAAGGACATGGAACTAAGGTGAAGTGTTTAGTCACCTGATAGACTTTACCAGTGACATTGTGTGTTCGTGTGGAGCAACCGCTTATTGTGTAGGTGACATATCAGTGTGTGGGTCACTGATGAGATAGAAGAGTGACCTGGCTCTTGTGTATTTTGAGACGGCGCTACATGTATTTTTTCTGCAAGTGGGAGACCGCTACTGTTCTAGGGTCGGCCCAAACTTCATCAGGAGTGTGACGAGTGAAATAGTACGACAGCAAGGAAGGATCCTTGTTCATCAGTGCAGTGTCAGTCAGGCAGTGGTACTGCGCTTGATCAGCCCTTGCTTGGTTCTCTGGGTGAAGAGGGAACTTTGGAGAGGCAGCAGACCTTGGAGTTCCAGTCCACTGGAGGAGCCTGGGTGAGTCGCTACCACGACTGGACAACCGCACGAGCTATCGTCCGCCTCCATGATGAATACTCATCTGCGTCTTTGATCTTGTACATAGTTCTTCTAGTCTGGCTTTCAGCCATCCTTCTCTGTGTTGTGGTTGACGTAGTTCAGAATTAAAGTTTTTTTGTTCTCTTAGCTATGACTTTGTGCAGTGATATGACTGGTGTCTGGTCCGAGCCCCCTTGGGGTTTGGAACCCTAGGTGAGGGAGGGAAGGTTAAGCTGTCCCGGCTTGTGTGGGGCCTGGTAGATGTAGAGTGCTATTGAGGTGGTTGGAGCAAAGGCAGGGGATAGTATCTATCGTGGCAAACCAGTCCAAGCCCCGGCGGTCTTGTCACACCATCTCCAGATTTCCTCCAACATACATGTCCAACGTGTAAATAATATGTCCTATGTCCATATAGTAATGATGCAGAGTTGGTGGCAGACACGAATCTATGATATGCATAACGTATACAAATAAATATTTTGTGACTGGGTTTTTTTATGTCTTCCTGGCCAGTGCAAGTGACGCAGTAAATGGCGCCAGTGGCTAATTAATAATATTCTCTGTTGGCACTCCCGGAAAACGATGCACCAAAGGCTGCCATATCATAAGTTCGGCGTGTTCATAAACTTGAACGCAACTAAGCAAATAGTATGTCAATTAAATGTCTGTGCTGACGTGTACGATCAGGTAATGGTAGTGAAATGTAGTGTGCAACGTTGATATTCTAAAGTCCCACTTTCGTGTGCGTTGAGGTAGTGAAATGTAGTGTCCGTCTCCGATGTGTGTTGATGTCCTTCATAATGTAATCAGTGTCCTCAAGTTCCTTGTTTATAGTGTAACAATGTCCGTGAAATCCCTAAGTGTTGAAGTATAACCATCCAAAACGTAATCAAAATGTTCAGTATTGTGACGTATGTTGTGCTCAAAATACGTATTTATCCAGCAGTTGAAGATGCTGCAATAACTATTGTAGATATATGTTTCATCTTCCTTGCATTGTAGATATAACTTACAGTGCAGTGTCCCGATAACGGCCTACTCTCATTCAAAATTTGTAGTCTATCGAGTGTATACTCCATTTATTCGTTTCAAACTGTATATTCCAAATAAGTTCTTTACTTCAATATAGTTCTCTTAATATCTTCCGTTAATCTTTAATTTATAATATGTAATAATGTTCTGTCTTCTGTACTTCGAGAATTATTTTACAATGTTGATCATTTCCTACTGTGTGTTCATTATGCGCACCAGTGTGCGTTTTGCTTTTCCATTTCTGATGTGCAGATGTGTAATGAATGGTTGTGTTCTTTCCTAACGTTCAGCATAGTGATTGTGTTCGTTAAAATACTTTCTATCACAATATTTTATATATATAATTCCATGCCTTCCTTTCTCCTTTTGCTTCTAAGACTTGATATTATGAAGAAATCGTTTGAGGTGTTTCAACAACTTAGTATGGAGGCCGACATTTTGCTCTGTTACTTTTGACGTTCTTCCGATGTGATTCCGTGTGTTTTACTGTATTCCGGCGCGCATTTTATGCTCCATTCGTGCGCATTTCTCGTTTAACAGCAACTTTCGCGGGACATTGTGTTGAAATTTGGATATTAAAGACCGGCGAGCTTCCCATCTTTCTGCCATAGTGTTATTCCTTCCATTGGAAGGTGGAGTGAACATTGACTTATAAAACTCGTTAAGCACTCACCTTGAACAGTCACAAGTGTGACGAATAGACTGACGCCAATCCAAGAATGAAACGAACTCACACTTTTATTTTCGTGTCGAGCGGAAAAAGCAACAGTGGATAATTATCGCATGTTATTAAACTGCCCCCGAGATGTAGGAGCGGCGTTTATTAATTAACATTTTACGAAACTCCCTGCTTTCTTCCAGTGTTCACTTTGAGGCGTAAACTTGCTATTTCGCTGTTCTGAGTTGCAGCACGTCTAGGTTTAGGGTTCTGCCTTGCATATCCTTTGCCAATCGATCTTTCCTTCTGAACTCTATTTGCCGAAGCTCGGAATAAGTCGCATACGGCGCTACACAGTTCTATGGAAGACACGTCCTCTCCTTCCGAATCACACACAGAGAAAGTCATTTGTTGTCCTGTGACGCTGTTTATGTTCCTAATGGTTTCTTTTTTCCTATTTGTCAATTTTTGTGCATAACTGGAAAAACCCCATTTATGAATTTGGTGGCGTGTGCCGTCATATGGCAAAGTGTTACAACATTTTCACAGGGTCAGTCAAGCTCTACAAAATGAGCACGTGAACTTGACAACGTGTGCTGATTTGTATTCTTCACTAGCAGATCACTTGCATCAATCTAGGAATGAATTTGAAAGATTTGAAGAAGCTGCAAAAGAAATTCTAGGAATGAATTTGAAAGATTTGAAGAAGCTGCAAAAGAAATAACACCAGGTGTGGATTATAAATCAACTTTGACCCGTAATCGTAAACGAAAGACAGTGGTCATTGATGGTGATACCCCTGAGGTATCTCAGAATGCCAGAGACAAATTTCGTATATCTGCTTTCTACACCATTGTTGACAAACTTGAGACAGAGATGAGTAGACGAGGACAGGTATATAATGATCTAGCAGTTCGATTTTCTTGTTTGGTCGATGTACCACAAACATCTCAGTGTTGTGAAGGACTAATAAATGCTTATTCTGAAGATCTGAACAATCATTTATATTCTGAACTACAACAGTTCCACTCATATATTCGCCCCAAGTTTCGTGCATCAAAATCTGACAACAACACGTTCAGTCATGCAGAACTCTACAAAGTAATAGTTAGAGACAACATCGAGTGTGCTTTTCCAAATGTAGAAATCGCCTTGCGTATATTTTTAACATTAATGGTTACGAACTGTTCAACTGAGCGCTCTTTTTCTCAGTTGAAACGTACAAAAAATCCAAGTAGATCGACAATGAAACAAGAAAGGCTTGATTCCTTATCTTTGCTGATGATTGAGGCAGACTTGTTGCGCAAAATTAACTTTGATGATGTACTCAAAAACTTTGCCAGACGTAAATCTAGAAAAAAGAACTTTAAAATGTAAATGTGTGCTCTCTGACTTTCTTATCTATCAAAAAAGTTACAGTATTTTTGTCTACTATTATTACAAAATTAATTAACTATTAATTTTAATACAGAAATACCTTATTGTAGGTTTTATACGAGTGATAGTAGTACAAACATATGTGTTTACATTTCACAACTGTTTTTCTTTGTTAGTTTTTTGCATAATATTGAACATACCAGCAGTCAGTGGAGGATCGGGGGCCCGGGGCAGTAGGGGGCACCCATGTGGGTTTGTGCCTAGGGCACCAAGATGGCTTAATCCGGCCCTGGTGATACCATATCTTCGTCAAACGACTGTAAGCATATTATAGTTTAAACATACACTAAATGTTGGTATATGGAATGTCAGAACACTTAGCCAGAATTAAAAATGAGATAATGCCAAGAAAGAGATGGAAAGTATGAAGATAAATATATATATATTTTTTTAAATTGTGTTGCGTATCCCTTACGGGACGTTGCAGTCAACATCAGCATTATCAACTGCTGTTGATGTACTAGGCAAGTGTTAGTAGTTTGCCATTGCTTTCTGAACGACCGACCCCTATACCTTTTTCGAAAAAACCAGCACCGCCGTGTTTTAAATATATAAACTTCTTCTTCTTCTTTTCGTTCATCCGGAGTGTTTTTTTCAGATGTGATTGCGGTGTGTCTGTTATGCGCCCTTGGGCCGAAACCCGTAGGCCAACACATCGACTTTAGCGTGCATTTTTGACCAGGTAGCATTCCTGGGAGACTCTCACTTTTGTGGCGCCATCTGCAACCATGCTGGCCAAGGTGGAACGGTCGAAGACAACGGTCATCCCTCAAAGGAAGGCAGGGACAGTCCATAGCATTTTCCGCCATCCAAGGTTGCTTCCATAGTTGCAGGGCCGACACATAACGCCCTGGATCTGGGCTCACCGAGGGAGATCGTCACGTCCTGCTCATGGCTGCTTTAAATCCTCACTTCAATATATTGGTCATTTCGTTTCCCCGGGTCATTCCCGCACAAACCAGACAGGTTTGCAGACGGCATCCACTCAGCGAGTTTTCGGACATGTGCTTGTCGTTGCGCCCATCAGAGCTTTTCCAGGCTCAACAGACATTCGGAAAACTACCCAGTCAGAGCTGTTCCGAACAAGAGCGGCATTCGGAAACTAGGTAGTCAGAGCTGTTCCTAGCACAAGAGACATTCGGACGAGACATTTCACTCGGACGTAATTGCGTAGTGTCAATTTTTAGTTTGCCACCCGTAGGACGACACTTCCGACTTCCAGCGGGCATTTTTTTATGAGGTTAGCCATCCTCTGGTTTCGAGGCACGTTGAACTGTTGTGATGTCGCTAACATCTCAGCTGGTCAAGATAGAACGACGAACGACATCGTGGTCGGCCCTCAAGGGAAGGCAGGGGCAGACCATGAGCATTCCCTCGCTATCCAAGGAGGCTTCCATAATTGCAGAGCCGGCACATATTGCTCTGTGACTGGGCTCACCCGAGGAGTTGCCACGTCCTGCTCATGGCTGCTTTAGTTCCTCACTTCCATGTGTTGGGCAACTCGTTTGCCACTGATCGCTCAAGCACACACCAGGGACGGTCAGACTGCAAGCGACACCCACGCTTTTGACTTTGGACCACGCAATAGGTTCGCTCGCCGTGCGTTCCATTTTGCGGCATTGAGACGTTCTTCCACTTTTGTCTACACTCTCTATGAGTTAGATACAGTTTTCGCAGCCACTTTCTTCGTCTGGGGCACTTTTTGACTTTTTGTACTCGCTCACGAGGTAGGCTACTTGTGCTGCCGGATCAGCACCTTACCTTCGTGCAGCGGTGAACGAGAAACGGCCTGGCCTCTCATCCGGGAATCTCTCATATCCCCCAGCTGAGAGCCTTCGAACTTCTATCAGACCTGAGCATGTAGCTTGCTCAGTATCACGCCTTTATTTTTCGAGAGGTGGCTATCAGCCCGGCTCTCAGGTCCGAGGGTTTGTGGCTTAGAGGCGTTCAGCCACAGCCCTCGACAGGGAGCCTTTAGTGTTTTGTCCGGACCAAGAACTTCTGCCTTCGTGCGCCTGATTTAAATTTTGGACTGCTATCCTCAGTCTCACCTGCAGAGCAGCAGGTTGTGTCTCTCTTAGTCTGGTCCCTATCCCATATGCTGTCCGGTATGTAGTTTTTCACCCATCGGCAAGCACATGGGGTCGATGGGACACGCAAGCTCCCCCACCACGGCAAGGTGGAGACACATCGGGGGAGAAATATATAAACGATTATATAAATATATTAACTAATATTAACGATTAGTGAAATGCGATGGCAATATGCGTTGGGTGTGTGTGTGTGTGTGTGTGTGTGTGTGTGTGTGTGTGCTTGCGTGCTTGTGTGTGTGTGTGTGTGTGTGTGTGTGTGTGTGTGTGTGTGTGTGTGTGTGTGTGTGTGTGTGTGTGTGTGTGTGTTAGATGCGTTGTTTACTCAGGAGGGAAGGACTACAAAAGGGGTGTTGGCATAATTTTGGATCAAATGAGTGTTAGGACAGTTAAACGATTTTGGACAATCTCAAATAGAGTATTATTAGTGAAACTCCTTGGCAAACCTCTGAATATTAACATAGTACATGTATATGCGCCAACAGCAGATTATAAAGAAGAAGATATAGGTATATAACGAATTAGACATGGTCGAGGACCTGTGTAAAAATGTTGAAATGACAGGTATCTTCGGGTATTTCAATGTCAAAGTAGTCAACGAAAAGGTGAGTGGTGTGACTGGTGGCTATGGCATAGGTGATAGGAATGATAGAGGTGACAGATTAATAGGCGAGGTGAGCAGAACAAACCCTGGTCTAGTACAGTCGAAGCCAGCATGCACTTTCTTCGAGCTGGCGAAAAGCCGTGCAAGATTATGGTCTTTAAGTAGACACATATTATGTTTAGAGGAAATGTAATTTATACTGTTTGTAAATTTAATTCACTTTGAACAAATAGTTCTCTTCTCCCCCCTTCTCTCTCTCTCTCTCTCTCTCTCTCTCTCTCTCTCTCTCTCTCTCTCTCTCTCTCTCTCTCTCTCTCTCTCTCTCTCTCTCTCGCTCTCGCTCTCCCTCTCTCTGCCAAATGGTGCATTAATTTCTGACCATCCCTCCTGTTTCTTTAAAATAAACATCTATATCTATAAAACAGACTGTATGTGTGTGGGTGGCTGGCTATGTATTGGATGCGTTCGATAACGGTACATCCGATTGAGATGAAATTTTCTACACATCTTCCTTTCATTCCTGTGCAACCGACTGTAATAGTTTCTTAGTGTAAAATCGGCTACTTACTTAATAACATTTAATATTTCATTTTTCATTATATAATTTCTATTTAGCAGGGGGACTTCACTCTAGAAAAGTTATTTCAAGGGGCATAACTTTTAATAACATTTCTATATACTTTATAGTCATATTGTTGGACTTACTTGCATTATTGTTAAACTCTTTGTCTATAGTTATTTAGAGGCATATGAGTTATCATAAATAATGATATAATCTTTAAGTTTTCATAAAAATAATGCATAATGCATACCATTGTAACCTATTGTCATAATCTCGAATGTCTCCAACCGAGATGCAGGAACATCGTTACGCCCGCCAGGCGAATAGTCCCCAGCCGGGATGCAGTAACATCGTTACGCCCGCCAGGCGAGTATTAGTTACCTGCCCGCGGGTTGCTGGCTGACGCGATAGCCAGCGGTCAGGCAAGGACAAAGCAAGACGCACGCAGGCCTCGTGAAGCAAATCCACATAGGGCAAGCGCTTTGCGAGAAACAGACAGACAGCTTGGGGTACTCGGACCAGACAGGACGTGTAGAGAGAGAAAGGCTTTGTGTAGTTCTGTGCCCGAAAGTCGAGTGCTTGTACATCTTGTGAGATAAACTGTAAGCTGTGGGTTGTCTGTAAGTGTATTGATGTATCATATATGTATTGTAAGGATTATCACATGCCAAACTAGATCGTATTGCATGTGATCGGTAAATAAATCCATTGAACTTCGTGTCGTTGTGTCTCAAGTCCAATCATGTTGTACTTGTACTTGTCTCACATGTGTTAGGGATAACGAGACAAGTTTAAGACTCTAACATGTGTGAACGTGGGGGCTCGTCCTCATTGAACGTGGTGGCATCGTCCAACCTTAATTTATTTAAGATTTAACCTAGATTTGTGAACGTGACTTTTGTCCAGCTTTAATGTGCATTTAAATGTAAACGTGAAGGCTCATCCTCATATAGTATTATATTAGATTCTTTGAATATGGAGGCTAGATGTGAACGTAAAGTACATACATTTGTTTGATCTTGTAAACGTGTAAAACATCAGTGATTGTGTAACTTGTCGCCATTTTGACCTTGTCGACATTGTGAAATCGTCGCCATTGTAACCTTGTCGCCATCTTGTAAACTTGATGTCTATGTCCTTACTGAATGTCATCTTGATGTAAAGTGATGTGTCATCAGTGTTATAGAGTGTTGAAATATATTTAGATTGTCTTGGTGAAGTTGTTTGTGGAAAGCAAAAAGTTGCGGAAAGAAAGTGACTTGTGTTTTGAAAAAAAAATTGTTGATTGACGACATTACGACCTACAATTACACTCAACGCCATACAAACCTACTCAAAACTTAGTGACAAGCATACACACCACATCAAATAGACGCTAATTTATTTCCTCCAAAAACAAAGCAGGTTTTCTGTGCCATCTGAAACCCTTGCCCGTAGAGGTCATTTGTGTTTTGAACTAGCGACCCTACAGTTCCTGGCCCTATTGTGAACCGTTCTCCACCGCATCCAGTACACTTGAGTATATTTTTCTTTCTATATACTTTCGGATGCAAATTTGGGCAGAAATTGTAAGTTGAACACAATTGTAAATTTTTCACATTACTAACACCTTATAACTAATTGTGTGTCTGACAACTCATTTGCATTTATTATTACCATCATGTCATCATTAAACGACTTCATCGAGATGGATTTAAAGTTGAAGTTAACTGGTGATGAGTTAACACAGTGGAGTGAAAGGAAATACTCTGAATACCTCCTAGTACAGGAAAAAGCTAACGAACGCGAAGAAAGAGCGGCTGAAAGATCATTAAAGCAAGCATAAACTGAAAAAGCTGCCAAGCAGGTAGAGGCAGAAACAGCCTTAAAGCAATCAGAGGCAGAAACAGCATTAAAACAAGCAGAGTTACATAATGAATTGAGGATAGCAGAAATCTCAGCTCAAAGTAAAATAGAAGAGCTTGAGTTACAACTAAAAATTAAACAACTTGAAACTGATACTGCCATAGACAAAGAGCCTAAGAAAGCTCAGAGACTGGAGAAAGAAAACCAGTATAAAAAGTATCAAGGTATTGTAAGAAATTATACCTCAGGTGACTGCATTGCAGCCTTCACCCAAAATTTTGAAACCTTAATGGACCATTACCAGGTCCCAATGTCTGAATGGAATATTATTTATATGAGGAGTTTGTCAGGGGAACCTCTGAAAGTCATAGAGACTATCCCCAAAGACCTCAGGAAAGATTACCATTATCTAAAATCAAAGATTATGGCACATTTTATGCTAGATGAGGCAGGCTACAGAGAACAATTCAGCAATTTCAGTCCAAAATCGACTCAAACGTTCTCTGACTACCTCTGCTTAGTCCGAGACATATTTGCAAAATGGACTTCAGCAGCCAAAATAAATAAAGATTATCAGAAATTAGAAGATCTAATCATCAGGGATAAAGTCATCTCATCCCTTCCATCAGCATTTTCAAAATTTTTGCAAGAGAATGAATGTACGAGTGTAGATCAGATTGAGAGACGTGGTTCGGCTTATTATACAGCCAATAAACATTGTTTTGCTAGTTAAGCTATTGATACAAACTTTGTAGCATCGGCTAACTATGAAAAACCTCTATTAGAACCCTATCATAGGCAAAAACCATATAAGCCTACTTCTGAGAAATACAATCATTGTAGATATTGTACCTTTTCACACCACCAAGGTGAGATGTGTGACAAAAACCCTGCATATCTTACATATCTACAGAACATCATAAATAGCCAAGATAAGGAGCGTAAAGCCTTCAAAAATGCACGTAAATGTTTCCTCTGTAAGGCGTACGGGCATTGGCGTCATGCTTGTAAAGGAAGGCAAATGACCAAGAAAGCAAATGCCGCCTTATTTGATAGTTCATCATCAGATGAAGAACAATCAGAGAAACACCCTGTGAACTCAGCACAGGCTTTTGACATGTTTAACGCAAATAAATGTACTGTTTGTAATACCTTTTATGAAGATGGCGTTTTGACATGCGGCCACTCCATTTCTATTGCCAATGAAGAAGCTAATTTGGTAATAGATTCCAAAGGCAGAATAAACATCCATCAGGGATATGTGAATGGCAAGCCCGCTACAGTCCTTCGGGACACCGGCAGTTCACTTATTGGACTACAGAGAAAGTTCATAATGCCTACAGACTATACAGGCAGGCACGTAACATGCAGAACATTCTCTGGAAATATTGAAAAGTACCCATTAGCATGGGCATATATTCAGACACCTTTCCTCACTGGGAAAGTAAAATGCGCAGCATTAACTAACCCTGTGTGTGATATTATCATTGGAAATTTACCAGAGGTGAATGATATGCCTCATGATATAACATCTGTTTGCATTGATGAGAACATAACATCATCACCATCACACATCATCATTGATAATGTTGTATCACCAAATGAATGTATGGTAGCTAATGTAGCACTAAGATCTCATGACATCATTGATCAAACTATTTCATCACCATCTGATATCATTGAATGTGTGAACGCAGTAACTAGATCTACTGCTAGAGTGCAAGATGAAATTAATCAAACTGAGGCTATAGAAATGCTTAGCCCAGTGGTACTAACTCCTAAAGCTATGAAGGAGACTTTTGTAACAGCCCAAAAGGCTGATCCTTCATTGTCTAAATATTTTAATCTGATCGGCCAAAAGCCAAAGGTAACCAAAAATGCAAGATAGCATTTTGCTTTGCAAAATTGCATCCTCACCAGGTACTATACCAGAAGTGACAGCACAACAGAGCAAACTGTTTTGCCAGTTGAATACCGTAAGCAAGCCTTACATCTTGCCCATGATATACCTCTTGCAGGGCATGTGGCATACTCTAAGACCAGATCAAGATTACTAACACAGTTTTATTGGCCCAAATTCTGCAATGACATTAAGCAATATTGCAGAAGTTGTGACATCTGCCAAAAACTAGTAAAGAAAGGTAAACACCCACAGGCAAAATTACAAATCACTGACTTAGCCAGTCAACCTTTGAGAAAATATCTGTCGACATAGTGGGCCCTCTTAATCAGATAACAACCAGAGGGAATAAATATATTATTACCTTCATTGATCTATGTAGTCGCTGTCCTGAAGCGATTCCGTTAAAGAACATAACTGCCAATGATATAATGGAAGTTTTCTTCCATATATTTTCACGGATAGGATTTCAAGACACTATCCTATCAGATAGGGGAAGTCAGTTCATTGCCGCATCTACTCAAGCTTTCACCAAAATGTTAGGGGTGAAGCAATGTTTCAATTCTCCATATCACCCTCACTCAACGGGGATCATAGAATAGTTTAACGGTGATTTAAAGCATATGCTTGCTAAAGTCGCGCAAGAACATCCCAACAACTGGGACTTGTATTTGCCTGCTATACTTTTTGCTTATCGCGAAGTGCCACATTCTAGTACTGGGTTCTCTCCTTTTGAACTTATCTATGGTGCCAAACCACGTGGCCCATTGACTATCTATCATCAAATGTTAACTGAAGCCACTCCTTTACTTAAACCCATATCATCATACGTATACGTTACATCATTGCGTGAAAGAATCATCAAATCTTGTATAATTGCGAAAGAAGCACTAAAATTATCTGGTGCTACATATAGACAATATGCAGACAAAGGTAACAGGACAATAACGTTGACACCTGGACAGGACGTACTTCTTCTCTTACCTAGTGACAGACACTTATTGACTGAGTCTTGGCAAGGACCATTTAAAGTAATAAGACAGATTTCAACTGTAGACTATGAGATTAAAATAAAAGACAAACACAAAATATTCCACATCAATATGCTAAGACCATATTACAACAGAGATAACGAACAAGACGATACAATAGCTTGTACAGTAATAATAGACCGTGAAGATGACGAAGATAGTGACGAAATTCCAACACCTGCATTAGACACGACAAACTGCTTGAAAGAAATCAAAATAAACCCAAACTTAACTCAAGCAGAAACAGACAGCTGCAAACATCTCATACAACAGTACAACACCATCTTCTCCAACAACCCAGGACAAACAGAATTAGTACAGCATCACATCACACTCACTTCAAACACACCCATAAGATGCAGACCTTACACCATTCCAGTGCATTACAAAGAAAACTTACATCAGGAAATCATTAGCTTAGAGAAAAACAACATCATTAGACGATCCCAATCACATTTCTCATCTCCAATGGTCATGGTACGCAAAAAGGACAACACGATAAGACTCTGTATCGACTATAGAAAATTAAATAAAATAACGCTTCTAGATCTAGAACCAATGTCCAACTCTGAAGATCTACTGACAGAACTAACAGACTCTAGATTCTTTACGAAGTTAGACATGACGAAAGGTTACTGGCAGATAACGGTAGACGAACAGAGCAGACACCTGACAGCATTTGCCACACCTTGGGGACTGTACGAATGGTGCAAACTTCCATTTGGGCTGGTCAATGCCCCAGCGACATTCTTACGTATGACACGACTTTTACTAGTGGACATACCAAACATTATCTGTTACATGGACGACATTTGTGTTCACACAAAGACAATGACAGACCATATAAAGACATTACAGCAGACATTTGAACGGATCAGACAGCACGGACTGACGGTAAAGCCGACAAAAGTAGACATAGCCTATCAGGAAATATCCTTCTTGGGGTACAAAATATCTAATGGCTTTGTCACGACAGACGATAACATCGTGTCCAAAATACTGAAACTCTCACTTCCGACTACGAAAAAGCAAGTCAGAAGTGTGTTAGGACTACTAAATTATTATAGACAGTTCATACCTGATTTTGCTGAACTGACTGAAAAATTTACTAACCTACTAACGAAAGATCAACCTGAAAATATTGTAAACAATGAATGCCTAAAATTTGCATTCCAGAAAGTGTTATCTTATTTCTCTGAGAATAGTTTACAGAATCCCATTCTCAAATTGCCAAATTTTCTTATTTCTTTCAGATTACGCACAGACGCGAGCTCCGTAGCGATTGGAGCAGTTCTGTTACAGGAACATGATAACATCCTACATCCTGTATACTACTTCTCTAGAAAATTAAAACCTAGAGAACGCGCTTGGTCGACACCGCAGTTGGAAGCCCTTGCTCTAGTGGAGGGTATAACTAAATTTTCCAGATTCCTCCTGGGACGTCATTTCATTGTGGAGTCCGACAATAGCCCGTTAAAATTTATTACTTCAGGAATGCCTACCAACCAAATGATAGCGCGCTGGTCTCTTAAACTTCAAGATTACAGCTTTGAAGTTCGACATATCGCAGGCAGAACCAACACAATTGCCGATCTGTTGTCCCGTTGTCCGACCGACCCAGTAAGCACTAATGTCTGAGTGCAGTGTGTTAAATACACTCAGACCAACACAGCCATCAGTGACGTTTTTTTTCCACGAAAAGCTGTGTATATCTACTATGTGATGTGATAGGGTTAGTCCCATTATATATAGTTTTCTTATTTTATTATTACTGTAGTAAGTGTCTTGAATAATTGTGCAGCGTGTGGTAGAAAGCGAACAATATTAATTGTATATATATTACGAAACAAGAACAGTGCCACATTCGCTCTGAACTTACCGCAAGCGAACTATCCAATTTATCAGTGGTATCTGCGAGTGGAACATATCCAGTGATATTTTTAATCCGTGTATGAAAGAGTGAACTGAACTTTGACATTTACACCACTGCAGTCAATCGAAATCCAGAAGTTTTTCCAGCAAACATCCAACACGTGAACTATCAGAACAGTTACATTCCGAATTTCTACATCAGTCCGGAACATGTGTGTTATAGAATTTTTCAACATCAGCTGTTCGTGTGTACTTCCGGATAGTTTATAAATTTAGTCCAAAATTAGCAGACGACAAACAAAACCTTAAAAAGGTATGACGCTTCTAAAATATTTAAGAATCATCAATTTCGAATGCACGAATTGTGTATTAATAGTTTTTCAACTAGTGTAATCTTAGAATCATATCTTGATTAACTTATTCATACTATCGACATTTTTTCGCTAGTATGGAAAAGCATCAAGCGATGACGCTGAGAAATAGAAGAATAATTGTAAATTATTAAATTTAAGATTGTTTAAAATTATGTCCCTTTCATTTAATTGTTATTACATTATTACACCAAGGACGATAAATTGAAATGTATTCGAATATGTGTTTTTTGTTTTTTTTTCGCGTTTCCATCCTGTTTCAGGATATTGCGGTCAACACCAGCATCTTTCAGCTGTATGTTGATTCCTAGGCTAGATTACGCTCATCAGCACGCCACGACTTTCTGAGCGACCGGCTCCATACTCTCATAAGTCACTTTTGCGATTCGAACCACTGTATTCGAATATGTGTTGTATATAAATAGCCATGATGTTGCCAGATTGTTAACACTACAAGAAGTCATAAACTGGGCATGGTATAGGGTTACCGACGTTGTAGACCGACGGAAGAGCTCATGGCCAAATGAGGTCGGAACTCGAACGTTGAATACGGCTTATAAAAAGTCGTATTACGGTCTTACCAGATGTTTTTTGGTTACAAAGAGCATATTATTACTTTTTTTTCGAGGTTGCGAGGTAGTTGCTTTGGAAAGCTGGTGCTACCGATCTGACTGGGTCAATATTGCAACTCAGGTAATCATCCATCGAGAGGATGAAACTTGGCAAGTGGTAAAAATTGAACACCACATGTCTTAAAATACAACTGGCATTTCTTATGTATTTCTATGCCAATATATGTATTATTAAGTATTTCTATACCAATGTATATAACAACAGAAGGATCGATTCTGACATGGTTAAAATATTAACCCGGTATGTATATAGAGTATACATGAAAGATGACATCTTTCATGGAGAAGCCCCGGGGGAGCGTATCAGAATCTCGAATGTCTCCAACCGAGATGCAGGAACATCGTTACGCCCGCCAGGCGAATAGTCCCCAGCCGGGATGCAGTAACATCGTTACGCCCGCCAGGCGAGTATTAGTTACCTGCCCGCGGGTTGCTGGCTGACGCGATAGCCAGCGGTCAGGCAAGGACAAAGCAAGACGCACGCAGGCCTCGTGAAGCAAATCCACAGAGGGCAAGCGCTTTGCGAGAAACAGACAGACAGCTTGGGGTACACGGACCAGACAGGACGTGTAGAGAGAGAAAGGCTTTGTGTAGTTCTGTGCCCGAAAGTCGAGTGCTTGTACATCTTGTGAGATAGACTGTAAGCTGTGGGTTGTCTGTAAGTGTATTGATGTATCATATATGTATTGTAAGGATTATCACATGCCAAACTAGATCGTATTGCATGTGATCGGTAAATAAATCCATTGAACTTCGTGTCGTTGTGTCTCAAGTCCAATCATGTTGTACTTGTACTTGTCTCACATGTGTTAGGGATAACGAGCCACGTTTAAGACTCTGACACCCATCTTTTTCTGCTTAAAGAAGTTATCAACTGTCATGTCGGTGATTAAAAACAGTTTTCATTAAAAATAATGGATGGTGTGTGGAAGGACATTCTTTTAAGTTATTGTGCGCCAGGAGCTGGGCGAAACCACGCCAGGTCAGATAGATAGACAGACAGACAGAAAGTCGGAAACGGGAGCTTATTTGACTACTTATATGAATTAAATGACATGCTCCCCACCAGGGACTGGGTGAAGCCAGGCCGGCTCAGATAGACAGACAGATAGTCGGGAACGGGAGCTTATATGACTACGTATATGAATTAAATGAGATACTCCCCACCAGGGACTGGGTGAAGCCGGGCCGGGTCAGACAGACAGACAGATAGACAGACAGTTAGTCGAGAACGGGAGCTTATATGACTACGTATATGAAATAAATGAGATGCTCCCCACCAGGGACTGGGTGAAGCCGGGCCGGGTCAGACAGACAGACAGATAGACAGACAGACAGATAGTCGGGAACGGGAAAGCTTATATGACTACTTATATGAATTAAATGAGATGCTCCCCACCAGGGACTGGGTGAAGCCAGGCCGGCTCAGACAGATAGACAGATAGTCGGGAACGGGAGCTTATATGACTACGTATATGAATTAAATGAGATGCTCCCCACCAGGGACTGTGTGAAGCCGGGCCGAGTCAGACAGACAGACAGACAGACAGACAGAAAGATAGTCGGGAACGGGAGCTTATATGACTACGTATATGAATTAAATGAGATGCTCCCCACCAGGGACTGGGTGAAGCCGGGCCGGGTCAGACAGACAGACAGATAGACAGACAGACAGATAGTCGGGAACGAGAGAGCTTATATGACTACTTATATGAATTAAATGAGATGCTCCCCACCAGGGACTGGGTGAAGCCGGGCCGGGTCAGCCAGACAGACAGACAGACAGACAGACAAACAAGCAGACAGACAGACTGATAGATAGATAGATCCCCTCCAGGGCGTGGGCGAAGCCGGGCCGGGTCAGCTAGTCTCCTATAATAATAAATCATACAATTCAACTGCGCATGCGTTTCCCTAGATCCTTTGGTCATATTTAAAATATCATAATAACATGATTGATAGTAATGCCTTGACTGAACGTATTAAAAATTCTGTTCAAGCATTCTGCCGAATTAGCATATATTTTTTTTACATGTTGCATACCCCTTAAAGGACGTTGCAGTCAATAGCAGCATTTTACTGCCGTTATTGATGTCTTGGCAAGTATTTACGTTCAGTAGTTTGCCATTGCTTTTTGAACGACTGGCTCCCATAACAACATGTTAAAACCAGCTGGACACGATCTGCAATGACCAGATAACAAAATTAAAAGCACATAGATTTGAAATGAGCCCGGGACATAACCAGTAATAGTACGCAGGGGAAATAACTATAATTTTTTTTTAAATCATATACCAGCTACAATATTGTCACCTGACCAATAAATCTCCCTAATATTCTGTTGGAAATAAATTACTCAACACGACAGTCAGATATTGTAATACTAAATAAATACTTTTAGTAGATTCCTTACAGAAAAGTTTGTGAATCTTTACTTATTTACATTTTATAATCAACTTTAAAGTTCTACATTATTTCTTGAAATTTAAATGGCATACTTTTAATAACAGTTTCGTCATCACTCAAAAATCAATTCCTCTGTATGGGGAAAAACAATTTTTTACTGGCCTCCTAGGGCCACACAAAAGATAAAAACAATTAACCATTTACTCCCAAATTTTGATACCATCCATCCATCCATCATGTGCCATGCCGGTAAGTGTGGGCGGTCATGTTCTGTCATCTCACTCCATCACCAGAGTCGTGAATCAGATCCGTGTTTCTGTCTCGACCATGCCACAAGGCCAAGCCATCCAGGTACTTGCTTCAAGGTCTTCCCTTTGGTCTGTTCCTCTCGATCTGACCAGTTGTCACCAAGTTCTCCAAATCATTTCTTCTCATAACATGCCATAAAAATTGTGACTGTCTACGTCTAATGTCTCTAATCCGTTTACGATCTTCATTTGTTTCTTGGAGGACTTGTTCATTGGTCTTTCTGGCTGTCCATGGTATTCTTTGCATTTTCCTGAGAAACCACATTTCTACAGAAATCAGATGTTTTTCAGCCTGACTGCTCATTGTCCAAGCTTCACATCCATATAAAAGTACAGGTTCTATGTAGCATCTCAACACTCTTTTTCTCGTTTCAATTGACATCTTTTTATTTGTCAGTATGTTTTTCATCTTACTAAAGGCTACTTTTGCCATGGCGATTCTTGTTCTAATCTCTTCAAGGCATCTCCCATCAGATGTTAGTACTGTTCCGAGATAATTGTACCTATTCACTTGTTGAAGAATATTCCCATTTACTTGTATATTACATTGCGGTATTTCGTTCTTGCTATTGACGACCATAATCTGTGTCTTTTTACAATTTAATTCTAACCCTAGTTGTTCACTGTGTGTAACAACCGCATCTACTAAATTTTGCAGGTCTTGTTCATTGTCTGCAATCAAGACTGTATCATCTGCATATCTAATGTTATTGATGCATTGTCCCCCAATGTTGATTCCTTCCATATCTTCAATATTTCTGAAAATACTTTCACTGTACAGGGAAAACAGATCTGGAGACATTACACATCCCTGTCTCACACCTCTCTTAATAGGCTGATATTGGCCTACTTCATTATCAACTCTTATGGTAGCTTGTTGTTTCCAATATATGTTTTTTACAAGTCTAATGTCTTTTCCATCAATTTGTAGATCTTCAAGCATCCTTATCATGTTGACATGTCTCACTTTATCGAAAGCCTTTGTGTAGTCAATAAAGCAAAGGCGTAGATCTTTGTTTACTTCTATAGAACGTTCGATTACGGTTCTCAGTATATACACAGCATTTACTTACCCTTGCCTTCTACAAACCCACATTGTTCTTCTCCTATTTCAGGTTGTATTTTCCTCCTAACTCTTTGCATGATAATTCTTAGCAAAATCTTCGTGATGTGACTCATTATACTAATTGTTCGATGTTGACCACATTCCAAGGCTCCTGATTTCTTTGGGATTGCAATAAATACAGAATTACATAACTCATGAGGTATATTACCAGTATCATATATTGTATTAAGCAGACTGGTAACTTTATCTATTCCATATTCTTCTAAAGCATTAATCATTTCTGTTGTGACGCTGTCTGAACCGGGGGTCTTGCCAGATTTCATATGGTTAAGAGCATTCTGAACCTCCATATTCAAAATTGCTGGTCCTTCATTATTATTTTGATCATCATACTGTTCGTCTCTGTTATCGTCATAAGGGTTTTTCACGTAATCTGACCATACAAGTAAGATGTGATCTTTTTCTATTATTACTCTTCCATCTTTTGTCTTTAGGCAGCCTGCTGATGTATGTGTTCTTTGATTAATAAGCTCCTGAATTCTTTTGTGCATTAGTTTCGCATTTTTACTGTTGTGTTGTTTTTCAATTTCTCTGCAATTTTTCTCAAGCCATGTTTCTTTTGCCTCCTTACATAAGGTTCTGACTTTTCTGTGAATTTCTTCATATTTGGCAGGATTATTTTTGTTCTGTCTTCTTGTTTCCATTAGTTGTAAAATTTCTTCAGTCATCCATGTCTTACGGCCCATTTTCTTTACTTTTGGAATAGTTTTTTCTGCTGCACAACTGATTGAATTCTTCAGCATTTCCCATTGATCATCTACATCTTGAAATAGGATCTCTAGATCAGACATTAAATCAAATTTGTTCTTTACTTCTATGTTAAAATTATCTTGTATTTCTTTGTCAGTTTTCAATTTGCACAAGTCATATTTAGGGTTTCCTGCTGTATACTTGACTTTCTTTAACTTTACCCTCAATGTGCCTGTAATTAATCTATGATCGCTGTAACAGTCTGCATTTGGAACTGTTTTTACGACTGTTAACAAATTTCGAAACCTTTTGCTCCCCGATGTGTCTCCACCTTGCCGTGGTGGGGGAGCTTGAGTGTCCCACTGACCCCAAGCGCTATGCCGATGGATATTAACTACATATTGGACAGCTCTTGGGATAGGGACCAGACTAAGAGAGACACAACCTGCTGCTATGCAGGTAGACTGAGGATAGCAGTCTAAAACAGACGAACGATGCCAATAATCTGTCTGAACACAACCTTTAAGGCTCTCAGCCGAGGGGTACGGCTGAACGTCTCTAAGCCATACATCCTCGGACGTGAGAGCCTGGCCGACACATACCTACATCAAAATTGAGGTGAGGTGCTGAGCACGCTACATGCTTGGTGCAGATACTCGCTCGATGGCTCTTAGCTGGGGGATATGAGGGATCCCCGGATGAGAGGACCTGGTCGTTTCTCGCCCACAGACGCACGGAGGTAAGGTGCTGAGCCGGCAGCACGTGTAGCCTACCTCGTGAGCAAGAGGTAGAAATACATCTCGGTCGCACGTTCCGATGAAAATCTGTAACCGTACTCATGGAGTGAGTGTAGTCAAAGGTGAAAAATTGCCCCGTTGACACTAAATGGAACGCTTGGCTTGCGAATCCATTAAGTGGCAGCCCGAAGCAAAAGCTTGCTGTGTGGAAGTCGAAATAAGCGTCTAACTTGTCTCGAAACTAGAGGAAGGTTAACCTCATTAAAAATGCCCGCTAAAGTCGGAAGTGCCAGCCTACGGGCGGCAAAATAAAAATGGCACTACGCAATTACGTCCGAGTGAAATTTCTTTCGTGACCGGAAAAGCTCTAACTAGTCTTCCCTCGTGCTAGGAGAATCTACCTAGTTTCCGAATGTCACTGTTGTTCGGAACAGCTCTGACTAGTTAGTTTCCGGAATGTCCGTCGTGCCTGGAACAACTCTGACGGGCGCAACGACAATCACATGTCCGTGTCAAAAACTCGCTGAGTGGATACCGTCTGCAGACCTGTCTGGTTTGTACGGGAACGGCCCGGGGCGAACGAAATGCCCAATATATATATAAGTGAGGAATTAAAGCATCCATGAGCAGGACGTGACGATTCCCTCGGTGAGCCCAGCACCAGGGCCCTATGTGTCGGCCCTGCAATTATGGAAGCCACCATGGATGGCGGAAAATGCTATGAACTGTCCCTGCCTTCCCTTGGGGTATGATCGAAGTCTTCGACTGTTCCAACTTGACCAGCTGGCATGTGGACGATACCACAAAAGTGAGAGTCTCCCAGGAATGCTAACCTGGTCAAAACAGCATGCTAAAAGTCGGATGTGTTGGCCTGAGGGTTTCGATCCAAGGGTGCCTAACTAGACACACCGCAATCACATCTGAAAAGAACAACACTCCGGATGAACGCAAAGAAGAAGAAGAAACGTTTTGCTAATCAGGATATAATTTATCTGGTTTTTAATCATGTTGTCTGGACTCATCCATGTCCATAATCTTCTAGGATGCGGTTTAAACCAGGTGTTTCCTACAACCATTTCTTGTTCTTTTGCCCATTCTACAAGTCTGTATCCTCTTGTATTTCTCTCTCCCAAACCATGGTTGCCTACACTGCATCCATCGCTTTGCTCTCCTATTTTTGCGTTGAAATCACCCATTATGATATTTATTTCTGATTTTTTACAGTTTTTCAAAGCAGACTCCATGTCATTATAGAATTACTCTATACTTTCTTCACTGCATTCACTTGTTGGGGCATATACATGAATGATATTTATTTTAAAAGGTCTTCCATTTAATTTTACTAATAGAACTCCGTCTGACACAGCCCGATATCCTTTGACAGAATTTGATATTTGCTTATATAATATAATGGCTACACCTCTTTGCTGTTCTTCTTATCTTCTTGATACCATCAGACTTGAATATTAACATGATAGGTATATGTGAGACCAAAGGGCATTATTATTCATCCATTCATTCAGTAGCATGTCCTTTGCAGAACCTCGCTCCCATAAAAACCTTCTGGAAAACCTCTCGATCATAAGCAAGATGTCCCGCGTCCAATACAACCATCTTGAGATCATTTGCCACATCCTGCACCCATCTTCTCTTTGGCCTTCCTCTTCCTCTCTTCTCAGGCATATACCCCTCCATTATTGTTCTCTCCAAACTTTCGTGACGTTTCAAGTGACCAAAATATTTCAATTTTCTTTATTTCATCGTTCTTAATAGCCAACCTTCTTCAATATTCAGCTCTTGAAGTATTGATGCATTTGTTCTTTTCTTTACCCAAGATATTCTTAGAACTCGTCTATAACATTTATATTCAAAGGCATTTATGCGCTGCTCAGCTTGTTTAATAATGGTCCAGGTCTCACAGGCGTATGTTGCAATGGGAAAGATGCGTGCTCTTAAAAATCTAATTTTTGTAGTTCTGTCTGTCCCATTTCATAATTTATTCAGTTGTTTTAGTTTTTGAAGAGCAATTGATAGTCGTCATTTAATTTCTTTCATTGTGTCACCGTTATTCGTAATCAATGACCCAAGATATTCAAAATTTTCCACCACCTCCAATTTTTCCTCATTAACATATATTTCTTTCTCCATAGTGGTTTTATCTGTATGTATTATCTTTGTTTTTGCAATGTTGAGATACAAGTTGTGATTTTCACTATTCAAATGGGTTGAGGCTATTAGGTTTTCTATACCAGTCTGTGTTGTGGATAGCAATACTGTATCATCATCATACCGAATCTCTGGTATGTCAAGACCACCTATATTGAGGGCATCATATAGCTCCATATTTCTATCTTTATATCAACTCTTACATTTCTCATTATATTTTCGGCGTACAGGTTAAACAAATAGGGGGACAGCACACATCCTTGGCGGACTCCTTGCTTGATGTCAAACCAATCTGATGTCTCGTCACCTATTCTAACCGCTGCTTGTTGGCTCTAGATAGAGCATTCTTATGAGTTGTATTACATGTGGTGGAAAGCCCATATTCCCCATGATTTCCCGAAGTTTCTGAGGTTGTACACAGTCAAATGCCTTTGAATAATCCACAAATCATGAGAATAGGTTTACATTAAATTCTCTGCACTTCTCTATTATTGGACGCATACTGAGAATGTGATCTCTTGTTCCTCTCCCTTGTCTAAATTCAGCTTGAACCACGTTAATTTCTTCTTCCATTTTCTTGCGAAGTCATCTTATTATGATTTTTAGTAGAATTTTACTTGCATGTCTGATTACGGCAACAGTTCTATAGCTTGTGCATAATTTCAGGTTGCCCTTTTTTGGTATTGGAATGAAGATAGTTCTCTTCCAATCTTTTGGCCATATACCATATTTCCATATCTTTTCACATTATGCGTGATAGCTTTGTATGCTTTCTTCTCCTCCCGCTTTAATTAGGTCATCTTTTCACATCCAGGTGATTTACCATTCTTCAGGTTCTTTATTACCCATGCAATTTCATCTAATAAGGGTTCAGGTTCTGTCTCTGCTGTCGTTGGCTCATGTATCTCATTCATATCCTCACTGTCACTCATATCATACATTCCACTGCAATACTCCTGCCATCTTTCTAGAATTTGTCTAGATTCTGTTACGGTATTTCCCATCTTGTCACAGATAACATTCAATTGAGGTTGAACATTTCTTGTCAATAACTTTATTTTTTTTTTGAACATTTTGTAATCTCTTCCAGTATTATGATACTGCTCTATTCTGGTACAGCAATCTTGTATATATTGATTTTTGTCCTTTCTTGTGTTCTTTCTTATTTCTCGAGTTAAAGATTTATACTTTATCCTGCTGTTATCGGATTCACCTCCTTTCTATTTCAGTTCCCTTCGTTGTTTTATTAATTCTAACGTGTCTGATATAATCCATGGCATAAGTTGTTTTTTCTTGGTAGGAATTAAATCTTTGGCTGCAGTTATCAAGATATCTCTAGCTTGTACTGCCAGTTCATCAGGTGTCATTTCCTCTTGTACAGACATCATGACACCAAAACGATTCCTAACTTTTACAGTGTATGCATCTGGTATTTCTGTGAGATCAAAACGAAGTGGCCTTGGTCCTCGGGTAAGCTTTTTGAGTTTTAATTTCAGATCTGCTTCTAATAACTGATGATCTGTATCACAGTCTGCACTTCGTAGGGTTTTTGCAGATGTTATGCTTGATTTCCATCTTCTTTGTATTAAAATATAATCTATCTGATTTTTCGTATTACTGTCCGGGGACTTCCATGTGAAGAGTCTTCTTGGGTGTTGTTTCAAAAGTGTGTTAGCTATCATTAACTCATTGAAGAGTTAACTAAGTTAACTAATTAACTCAGTGAAGCCTGGACAATGAGCAGTCAAGCTGAAAAACATCTGATGGCTGTAGAAATGTGGTTTCTGAGGAAAATGCAAAGAATACCATGGACAGACAGAAAGACCAATGAACAAGTCCTTCAAGACTTACCACCACGTGCTTCACTTTTCCTCAACGATTCAATGCCTCTTCAATGAAACAGCCTTGTTCGCTGTAGTAGCCAGGACCGAACAGTGATAGGATACTTCGATTTTTTTTTTCTATCTTCCGAGGGGAGCCACTCTTTGTTTTCATTTATAATTAAACTGTGAGGTCTGATTTATAGACCATCACACAAAAACTTAATATACTGGCATTTAGTGCCTTTTACATATCACGATAATTAATAGTGGTGTGTTGTTTGTCCATCAAGAATGATGATGACTATTCATTTCATCCAGTGGAGTTGAAAGTATGGAGCCGTGAGTTCTAAGATGGCTGATAAGGCCTATTTTGGCTCGAAATGTTCTTTGAAAATGTGGACAAAAAATGCTGGACGTTTCTGGAGGAGGATTTTCTGCAGTGGTTTTTCTGTTCTGTCTTTTCTTCACAGCTCTTGCAGTCCTGGTTGCCTCACAAGTGACTGCACCCTTGCGTAATGATGCACGCCACGAATTTCGGTCTCTGGCTGCAGTCTCCCAGGTGTCATGATGAATTCCAAAAGCATTCAGTGAGATTTTCAGAGTGTCTTTACAACGTTTCCTCTGGCCACCTTGAGAGCGTTTACCACAACGCAACTCGTTGTAAAAAATTCGTTTAGGGAGCCTGTGATCTGGTATGCGCCCAGCGAATTTGATTCTTCATTAGTAGAGTGTGGATACTGGGCATGGACGCTCTTTCTAGGACTTCAGTGTCTGGGATCTTGTCTTGCCATTTAATCTTCAGTAACTTCCTAAGTAATATATATATATATATATATATATATATATATATATATATATATATATATATATATATATATATATGTGTGTGTGTGTGTGTGTGTGTGTGTAAATAGTAGTGTCGTGTGCAAGGATAGAATCTGAGTGAACTAGTTGTGTTTATCCTGTGTGTTATACTTGAGGGCGCTAGGGGATTTTTCTTCATCACAGGGTAGCTTATCGCTGCTAAGTCAACTATCATCTATCGATGTATAGCTTCCAACTTTACTTGCAGTAACCTATGCCAATTTTAGGAAGGTAGACTCCTCTTGGACCAAGATTCATAATACATAGCCCACCACGAGCCATTTTGTCTTCTCCTACAGTGGACCGACCTCACCAATGGTCAGCTTTTCTATTTTCATCCTTATTCATTCCTCCGAAGTCGGAGAGTGTCTGCCTGTACGGCGAGGAACCACCAGTCTGCACACCAATAAGCCAGACATGGGACAACGGATACTCACGCAAACCTCAGGTCCTGTATGACATCACACTGATGCTGGACAACAGGATGACCTCGTCCGACATACAGGACTTCGCGTTGGAGCTCAAGCCAACGAACACAAGCAAGCAAGCAAGCATCCTTATTCATAGGTTTTCCTTATGCGGCTGTAGTCGACAGTTACTAAGCGGAGATAAAGACTACCGATTGTAGGTACTAATTGGGGGATAATTATTGCCTGATTTCGTTACTAAGGGGAGCTAGTTTTGTTCACTAAGGGGAGATAAGTATTGTCATTTCGTTACTATGGGAAGGAAAAATTGTGTTGTATTTTGCGTGGCACTGTCATGGGATGCTGCTGCGTTGACACTCTCTATGAAATGCACACTGACACACCGTGAACATAACTCATTACCTCAAAGTGATAGAATGGCATCATGTATTGTTTCTATGCGACACAACCACTGGTATATTCAATGTTACATGTACACCCACGACATTGGTTCACACACCTATTGTAGTACGTCCTGCTATCCAGGCTATCTAATCAACTACAATGGGATACACATAATTCTTTTAAACCCTACTTACAGTCCCGTTAGACATGGCCGCTGGCGCCTACATTCACAGGCCGGCAACCTCTGCACACGGCACACCACTAGACTCCGTGCTGTAGAGTGAATATGTCCACCCGCCTGGTCGCGGCAACGCTGTTCTCAGCCATCGGTACACGCTTGAGATATCTAGCGCACACTCAGTTACTTGCCGTCGATGTCTCTCGGCGTTTCATTCCGATGGTGAAGATTAAGTTCTCGGCTCCCTGCCTGGTCGTACGATGTGTACCCAATCCTCTCCAGCTCCCCGACTGCCGTCGTTTCCCTTTCTCGACCTTTCATATCACGTGGCCTAATCCTCGCAATTCTATTGGCCCTTACGAATAATCGATCCCCGGTGTATTCCTTTCATACTACCCTTGTTCTATAGCAGGGGTGGGCAAACTACTGCCCGCGGGCCGCATGCGGCCCGCTAACTGATGTTATGCGGCCCGCGAGTGCATTTAGAAATAAATAATTTTACTTCGTTTTTAAGTTATTTTGTTGAATTTTACAGAATTTCATGCACCTTTATGATTTTTTAACATTTTTGTTAAAATTTCTTTCTAATTATCTATTTTTGTAAACAGTCCTTGACCTTCGTAATGTAATGCTTCGTCTTCTTCTTTCGTTCGCCTCAAATGTGTCTATAACTGCAATGTTGCCTCTTGTAAGAATGTAACTGTCCTTTTTAGTTCACCCATGTTTTTTTCATCAGCCCATAGAGTTTATCTTCCACTGTCGTCTCTCTAGGCCAGAAGGTTTGCCTAGACATGTTGTAATTTAGGCAGTTATTGAGTATGTACTTGCCAGTCCACATGTTCACATGGCTGACTCACCATTCTTGAATTTTGTATACATGTGATTGCGTAATCTATTGTGTCCTGTTCTGAAGCTCAGAATAATGGCTTGTTCTGGTCTATCCATAACGTAGTAGTCATCTTTATCAGGTTTTGGTGGCCTTTAGACTGATTTCATCATTCCTTTCTTTTGGTGGTATGTAATGAGCACATCAGGGTGTTCTTTTCTTGCTCCTTCCTTAGCCAATCGATCAGCTATGTCATTTCCGGGTACTCCATAGTTGGATGGTTTCCACTGTATAGTGACCTTATGCTGACTACTAAGTTCAGAAAGTAGTGTCCTTAGTACTGGCAATTTCCCAGACATCATTTCGTTTTCGTTGAGGTGAATTTCAGCATGATCAGACTATGCATGGAAGATACTTATAATATAGTAACATATAAAGGCAGGATTTCATACCCTTCCAAATAACATCTGGCTTGAAACAGGGTGATGCACTATAGCCGCTTCTCTTCAATCTGGCTCTAGAGAAAGTTGTAAGGAGGGTAAAGGAGGAATGTGATATTGGAGGAACATCCAAGCTGCATGGTTATGCAGATGATATAGATATTATAGGGGAAATGAACAAAAGACATTGGAAATATTGACTCACTTAAAGGAAAAAGCCCAACAGATGGGGCTGGTTATCAACCAAGATAAGACAGAATATATGGTAATTTCAAGAGAAGGAATGGCTAAAAACTCTGGCCATATACAAATAGATAATATGACCATTAAAAGAACGGAAACATACAAATACCTGGATACAATCTTCAACTGCTCCAACATCATAAGGGAAGAAATACAAACTAGAATCAATTCTGGAAATAAGATATACTATGCACTACAACATCTACTAAAATTAAAGGCACTATCTCGTAACACCAAGATCACAATATACAAAACAATGATCAGACTAGTTGTGCTGTATGGCTCTGAAACCTGGAGTACAACGAAAGGAGACGAAGCCTTGCTACAAACCTTTGAGAAGAAAGTTTTTAGACGCATCTTTGGACCCATTAGGGATACACAAAGTGGAGAGTGGAAAAGAAGAAGTAAAAAAGACATTTATGATCTGTTTAAGTCCCCGCTAATCACTGGTATCATGAAGGCTAATAGACTCCAATGGCTGGGGCATATAGAAAGAATGGAAGATAATAGGGAAACAAAACTCGCTTACACTCAGGAAATATGACCGTAGACCCTGAGGTAGACCAAGAAGACGGTGGAGAGATAATATATATACAGACCTACAAGCACTTGGAATCAACGACTGGCAAGAGAAGGTCAACCAGAGAGACGAATGGAGACAGATTGTATCTGCAGGAAAGAACCTCTATGGCTCGGAACGCTAAAGAAGAAGAAGAAGAAGAAGAAGAAGAAGAAGAGGAAGAAGAAGAAGAAGAAGAAGAAGAAGAAGAAGAAGAAGAAGAAGAAGAAGAAGAAGAAGAAGAAGAAGAAGAAGAAGAAGAAGAAGAAGAAGAAGAAGAAGAAGAAGAAGAAGATATTTCTCCGGTGAATTAAATGATTTATTTTGCAAGAAAATATTAAATTTAAATGTTTTTTGCTGTTGTAAATTATTTTCACATTTACAATGTTCAAATTAATTTATTTGTTGTAGTAGTCTTAATATATGTCTGAAATTTATTCTGAGTTTACTACTTGTTTTCCGAATATTTTATTTTCACACACAGCCGGAAGTAGGTTTTGTTTCATTTCCGTTTTACAGTTTTGTACAATTCTAACTGTTCGAATTTTATTAAAACAAAGAGTGTCAATAGCAAACGTAAGATTGAAGATGAATGCCGTGTTTTTGATGATTAATGGACAACAAAGTACTGTTTTATCAAAGTTGGTAGCAAATCCGCTTGCTTGTTGTGTTGTGAGTCAGTGGCTGTCTTCAATTAGTATAATTTAAAAAGACATTACCAAACAAAACATTCATATTTCGGATACAATTTAGCAACCGAAGGGAGGGAATGGAAATGCCTGAAGTTGGTGAAAATATTTGAAAAACAGCAAATATTTTCACTAAACAGTCTTCAATTCAAGATGCTGCAGCAGAAGCTAGTCTTGTGCTGTCACACATAATTGTAAAACAGAACAAGCCATTTTCTGATGGCGAGTTCATCAAGGAATGTTTGCTAGATGCAGCAAACATGATGTGTCCAGAACAAACAAACAAACAAACAAACAAACAAACAAAACTATTTGACATTAATTTATCAATGAGAACTGTGGTCAGACTGCTGACAAGATAAGTGACAATTTGATGCATAAACTTCAAGATGCAAGTAAACAATTTTTTGTGGTACTCTCTTGCATTGGATGAGAGTACCGATGTAAATGATACTGCCCAATTATTGATATTTATAGGTGGAATAAACACTTCTTTCAAAATCATTGAAGAGTTACTGAGTGTTGAGTCACTAAAAGACACATCCACAGGCCATGATATATTCAGTGCTGTTACAAATTGTATTGAAAGAACTGGGTTGGTTTGGAACAAGATGACAAGTGTTACAACTGACGGAGCTCGTGTTTTGACTGGAAAAAATGTAGGTCTGGTAAAGTTGATACGTGATTCGATTAAAGCAGAATATCCACACCACACATTATTACCACATCACTATGTGATTCATCAAGAAAGTCTGTGTAAAACTGTTTTGAATATCAAGCATCTTATTGACCCAGTTGTCAGTGTCATCAACCTTATCAGATCAAGAGGACTTAATCACAGACAGTTCAAGGCATTACTGGACGATACGGAAACTGAACATTCCGATGTCCTGTACCACACCAGTGTTCGATGGCTGAGTCTCGGCAAGGTGTTGAGGCGAGTGTGGGAACTCAGAGAAGAAATAGTGATGTTCCTAGAGAAGGGCATTGAATGTGACTTTAATACTAACATTGTCAATAAAGAGTGGAAGTTAGACTTTATGTTTACCATTGAAATTATGGAAAAGTTAAATGAACTGAATGTCAAACTTCAGGGCAATGGTGTGTTTACACATGAATTGTATGTACATGTAAAATCATTTCAGACAAAACTCTCACTGTTCTCAAGAAAAGCAAGTGAAAAACGATTTTGTCACGTCCCTTTGCTAAAACAAGAAACCATTTCTGGTGAAATGACTGAAAAGTACAAAGCCCAATTAGATGCATTGATTGAAGAATTTTGATGGAGATTCCAAGATTTCAAGAACTTAAAGCCACAGTTCAATATTCTCAGTTCCCTTTTTAGTGCTGAAGATGATACAGCCACAGAGGACATACAGTTGTAGCTGCTTGACTTACAAGCAGATCATGACCTGAAAGAGAAATTCAAGTCAGATGGTTTGCTGGATTTCTATGGATCTTTATCACAAGAATCGTTTCCCTACTTGAAAAACTTTGCAGCTAAACTTATATCATTGTTTGGATCAACATACATTTGCGAACAAGCATTCTCTTGCTTGAATGTCAACAAATCTAAGAATAGGTCTTTATTGTCAGACTGCAACTTGCATGCTGTCCTGCGAATTTCAACAAGTCAACTTGCTCCAGATTTCAATAATATTGTCAAAAAATGCAAGCAGTTACGTACATCTCATTAGAAATCAACAATTATAGTGACAATGTAGTCGGTTTGTGTCTAAATTAAAGCCATTGATAGATAATAAAGAATATTTGTTATAATAACAAGTTGTAAAATGTTGTCAACAAATTAGTAAACGTTTTTGCCCATATTGTAAAATATAATGTATACGTGTATAAGTAAAATAAAATTGCAACAATTAATTATTTATACAGCTTAATAATCTATAATTAATAATTATTTTTTGTGATAGGTTGTTGTAAACAAAATGGACATTATATATATATATATATATATATATATATATATATATATATATATATATATATATATATATATATATATATATATATATATATATATATATATATATATATATGCGGCCCGTCAATAGCTTTACATTTGTCAATGCGGCCCTACGCACAAAACGTTTGCCCACCCCTGTTCTATAGTAATCTACTCAACCAGACTTTACTTAACCAGACTCGTGGCATATGCCCCCCGCAATTTCAAAAATGTTCTACATTTTTGGGTTCTTTCTTATCGCTACACATGACATGAGTCAGCTTGGTCGCACATGCCTGTCCCCTGGTCGCACATATCTGTCTACTGCCTCATGCCTTAGAGCTTGCTTCTCAGTTCCCTTTAACTTCCCTCAGTGTTACGTTGATATTCTGCTATACCTTCACACAAATTATAATGTCGGACACGAATATCCGTCTATTCCCAAATAGACCTCGTGTGGCCTCAACCCCCTTTGTGTTCGGCAAGTTGAGGACCAACCTACTATGAGTCCCAATGTCCCACCCCGGACATTCTCATAAGGTTCCTCATTTATACCTCGGTATAAGCAACTGACACCCTCCCCAGCCCTTAAGCCCTGGGTGCAGGAACGTGTGTATTGCAGACATATCAATTTCACCTATTTTGTTTAAGCTCTTATCTTGGTTCGGAGTAGTCTATCTTACGACTGTGGACCTTCTTGGTGCTAGTACACATGACTTCTGCATTTGTCTTGTCACAGTGTGTGCGTGGTCGGCTGCCATTAGTTACTTTTTGCTATGGTGTTCGCTTGTGCTCTATGGCTCGATATTCCCTTCATTTGCCTTCTGTTTATTCCTGGTATTCTTGCTACTAACTTTCCATTGTAGTGTTCCTAATACCATGACCCTTATATACATCTACTATCATGCCAAAGTACTTCATGTTAAAATATTATATGTACAAAGTACTACCACTTGGTACTATTATAACTGGTACTACTAATAATGCTACTCCACTATCCTTGTATTCTCCTTTCACCTACCCTTGTACTCTGTTCTTTCTCTCTCACATTCTCGCTAGTCCATTTCATTCTCCTCCCTTCCTTTCATATTCACTTGTGCTATGTTCTTTCTCTCTTTCATCCTCTCTTTCTCATCCATTCATCACACTTTTCTCTCTCTCTCTCTCTCTCTCTCTCTCTCTCTCTCTCTCTCTCTCTCTCTCTCTCTCTCTCTCGCTATCTTTTTGTCTTACAACACGCATACTAGAAACTCAAATGTTCCATCTTTGCCCCTAAGCTTCTTGTACACAGGTGTGCAAGTATCCAGTTTGTGTTCAACATTGTTCTGCGGACTCTCATTCGCACAAGTTCCTTTCAGTCTGTCCGTACTCTTTCTCTCGCTTCACTGTCACTCATCATATTCCTATGTTATGTACATGTTACCACAATCACATAAGTTTCTCCTACCAATTGTACATGTCTGTCTCTCCAATATACAATATTGTAATAAAACCTGAATAGTATATAAAATTGGACTCACATGTAATATTGCAAGCACTATTCAAACTTTCACTCGCCCATCATTATCATCTTTGTGACATCAATATGTATCACTGGTCGTAGTGTCTCAGTTAACTTCTCCTTCTCTTCCTTTTATGTTATGGGTGTCATCTGTGATGTATCGTGGTTTTAGACCAACTGTCAACCTTCCTGCTTTCGCAGATGTCGTTTCTACCACCATCTCATTTTTCACATCCTGTGTTACAATCAGGTACTAGTACAATCAATAATGTTACAATTATTATTACCATTGCATGCATACTGTTAATGAATATACATGGCATGATGATTATTATTGTACGAATATACTGATGTTTAAGTATGTACTTATAAGACATTAAATGATCTTATTTTTATCTATATGTATGATGAGTTTGGTTTATTGAATGAATGTGAATGTTATTAACTATTACTCCCTTAATTGGTTCTGGCTGGTATCTGTCTTCTCTGGCTGTATCACCTAACATTCAGATGCTCACTCTTCACTTGCGTCTGTCTGTCTCAGCCTCTTCAGTCCGCTAGTGAGGTAACATCTTTGAGGTACCTTCGACACTATCTCTTCTGCTCAGTCATTTATACCCCTTAACTATCTGAAATTAATAACAGCCTTGGGTGTATATATATCCATACATACATATGCATATGTACATTCACAATTGCATATTATATTACCGCAATCATATCAAATTTCCTACGTTGATATGTTGTTCTCATGGTCAGTACACCAGCATGCTAACCCCTTGACCAGTCACTTTGTATGAACGCACTGTTTCCTAGATGATACTATGGCATGGATTTCCAGATGACAGTGTTACAGTATGCTATATTGTACTATCGGGATTCTGTCCCTCTTCTGACCAGATCCTTTTGTCATATAGTCGGTGTGACGTTTCTTAAGCCATGTCATGGCTAGCATTCACAGACTTCATATATATTTTTTAACCACACTATTACACATCTTTATTGTTTTTATCTCTGATGACTTTACCGTATCATCATGTCACTTCAATCAACATTATACTTATCAATGCATTCATTCTACTACAACAATTATATCTACACCAATCATATACATATATCCTTTATACACTCTATATAGTATCTACAATATACATATCACAAGATAAGAGTGTTTTCCGTTGGTATATGTGATGTTATCTTGTAAGTGGCACTGATGATGTGTTACTATTTTTTAAATTTAAAATTTCTGTTTGATGTTATTGTTTTTTCCACTGTCTGCTGAACCAAGTCAATATATGTTGTAACGAGCATCTGATGTGTCTTGAATGGTGGTGTACTGTCAGATGTTAATGTGAAGCTTTCTGTGTATTCTGAAGTACAATCTTGTTTTCCAAGTATATGTTTTATTCTTTCAGTTATTGTTTTCAACATGTGATGCAGTGTCTGATTTTCTATAACAATAGTAGTCATCAACATGTTGAATGCTACCAACAGTCTGATGAACTTTGCAAACGTATCACAAGATTGCTCTTCTATTAAGCCATCCCTTGTTGGTGTGACTGTTGGCTGTTCATGTGTCAGTGGTCTATCTGTCTCTTTGTCAGTAACTTTTTCTCTGTGGTTAGTTTCTGATTTCCTGTCATCTTGTTGACAGTATTTCTCACAAGTATTTTCTATCTGTTGTTTGTTGCTTTTCTCTATCTGCATGTCTGAGGCTCTTACATCTGTTCGTTCACACAATTTACATGATCGGACATGGCTTCTGATGTCCTTCTCACAGCCTGGCCAGTAGAACACGGATAATAATCTCTTTCTAGTCTTGGCCAAACTCATATGGACTGCATCCGGGGCGATGTGTGACAGTACCAGAGCGTTACTGCGCTCTCGCACTGGCAGCACCCTTTGTAAGATACACGTTGCATCTTTCGTGTATTCTCTCATGAGAATTTCATTCATCATTATAAAGGACCACTTGCCTAATTTCGATTGTTTAGGTGGGCAATTTGCCCGCTGAAAACAAGTTCGCAGTGTCTTGTCGTCTCTTTGTTGCTTTGCACGGTCTTCGGTTTGGATGTCTGGTACCCGTCTAGTGTCTGTCTGGTTACCCTGTGGTGTTACGACTTTATCTTCTTCCTTGTCTGTCTTAATAAACTGTTTGGGGGTCTGTATTCTCCTGTGTCATCTTACCATTCTATCTTTGGGCTTCATCTTCTGTACACTCTGTCACTCCAGGTATGTTACCTATCATTAGTCCTGTACGTGGACTAGGTAACACTGCTACTCGTATTCTCCCTTCATAGTACGGGCAGGATATATGAACCCATGCTATAGCATACTTTTCCTTTGCACCACCGAAGGTACTGCACGTCACGCTCTCTCCTGTGTAGTCGCTACTCCTTACCAGGCTATGATCTACACCTGCTATTGACGACCCTGTATTCCTAACGCAGGTGGTCAAATTCCCGTTCACGAGTGCTTTGTGCGATTTTACAGTCCCGCTATGAATACTGCTCGCATTCGACTTCCGTGTAGACACTGTTTGACTACACGCAGGGTTACCGATCCGTTGTCTTTTATGTCTGTCTATCGCTACGTATCCTAAATTTGTCTTTTGGTCATGTTCTTCTTTAGTCAGTCGTCTCAGTCTACACTCTCTGGCTACGTGGCCCACGCTGTTACAGACCCAACATTTTCGACTGCTTATGTAGTCTGTGTACCTATCGACTCTATTGGAAGGACGGTTTCTGATGTACGAGTCGTGCTTAGGGTTTCTGTCGCCTATTTTAAGAGACTCTTGTTGGCGATCACAATATGCCCATTCACATACTGGCTCTAATCGAGTTACCTTAGGTGGTCTCTGTAGAGCCGGTCTATATTGAGTAGTTCGGTGATCTCTACTCTTGGGTCTATTCTGCTGGTCTTTATCTTGGTTCTCATTCCGTTTCTGAAGTTCTGTCTTAAGTTCTGTCACTGTCAACCCACACCTCACAACTAAATCTATGAAGTCCGACCATGTAGGCATGGTTATATGATGTATCTTTTGAGTGGTATATCTATTATTATCTGTACACGCAGTCAGTGTTATCGCTGATCTTGTTTTTGGTAACCTGTAACCTGTAACAAAAAGGTTAACTAACTAATATCATCCCTGAGGAAGAACAATCTAATTCATCAGGCTGATTGCACAATATCATACAAAGGTGTCTGGTAGCTCTCTGTAAATGAGCAGTATACATAGAGAATTAATTAGAATTAACTTGCCCTGTATATATCCAGCGATGATGTTTCCAGTGGCTTGATCCCGATGCTCGGTTCACTTCCGCTTGCTTCCGGGCTTGATACAAATCAGCGTGGCCGTCTCCGTTTCACTCACAGGTCGACAAGGATAAACTTGGTCGTCAGGTGCAGCTTCTCATCCACGGTGTATATATCTCCTATGGTACTACTCGCTGTCTTAGAACACATTTCTGGAACAGATACTAGTTTTGACATCATTAGTCTATGAAAGCACTATAATGCATGCAGCCCCCCAGAAGACTGCTTTACACTGTTCTTCTTGTGGCAGGACGTCATATTGTTTCTGTTTCTAATATTAAGCTGTTGTTGCTTATGCACAACGCCAAGTTAATCAGAAATAGTAGCGTTGAGTATCGACGTGGGTTCCGTTGTTTGTATTGCTGCTACTCGTCTTCTTAGCTTTTGCAGAATGGGCGGCTGACTGCCTTATTGATGTATCATGTTAACTTCTATGATGATACCTCACTTTGAACTATCACATGAATCAAGTCGCCACATATCATTACTTTTGCTTTTCAATGTTCTTTAACACCAACAATCACTTTCCTGAGCTGTTGAATATCGCTCACTGCGAGTTACTTTCTTGTAAATAGTATTGCTAAGCTCAACCGTCCAATACTCTACATCTAGCCATGGTTTTTTGTTATCTGTAATTAATGTGCTTGTACTATTATCTTGTTGGTGTACATAGCCGTAACTGTTTATGGCTTATTGAAGAATCTGTAGCTGATAATACATCTTGATCACTACCATGCTAACCATTGCAACTTCACATAATTCGTGTCGGCGCACATCATTTGGTGTAATACTTTGAATCATTTGTAATACTCTGAAGTTAGCAATACTTTACTGAGCTATTGACGCTGACCGTCGCTCACTTTGGGTTCGATTGCCATTTGCCTCAATTTTGCCAAGTTCTTTTTAAGGACGTAAACCCCCAAGTTGCCAACGAGCGCTTTCCAACGTAACTAGGGGTATTGGGATGCTGCTGCGTTGACACTCTCTATGAAATGCACACTGACACACCGTGAACATAACTCATTACCTCAGAGTGATAGTTCTTCCATGTCATCATCTGATATCACCAGTAGGTCACCATATCGGATGCCGTCTGGGCCTGAGGCGGTGTTAGGTGATTTCTTGAGCATCGCACGCATTATCTCAGCTGTGATTATCCATTCTTCGTCTGTCCCGACCCCCTCGCACAACTGAGAGAGTGTCGTTGTGGTCCTATGTCTGGCGGGCTCGTCTTTCTGGTCAGTCTGTTATATGTAGCGTGCAAGAAGGGACTTACCTTTATTCGCATCCAACTTTTTCCATGTGAGGTCTGTGCCTTGAAAGTCTGGAATACCCCTACGTTGTGCAGCACCGTTCATGCTCTTATGGAGGCGCCAGAATGTCGTAAGAGATCGATCATTCCAATACCAAAAAAGGGCAACCTGAAATTATTCACCAACTATAGAACTGTTGCCCTGATCAGACAAGCATGTAAAATTCTACTAAAAATCATAATGAGAAGACTTTGTACGAAAATGGAAGAAGAAATTAACGTGGTTCATGCTGGATTTAGACAAGGAAGAGGAACAGGAGATCACATTCTCAATATGCGTCCAATAATAGAGAAGTGCAGAGAATTTAATGAAAACCTATTCTCGTGTTTTGTGGATTATTCAAAGGCATTTAACTGTGTACAACATCAGAAACTTCGGGAAATCATGAGGAATATGGGCTTTCCACCACCTGTAATACAACTCATAAGAATGCTCTATCTAGAGCCAACAAGCAGCGGTTAGAATAGATGGCGAGACATCTGATTGGTTTGATATCAAGCAAGGAGTCCGCCAAGGATGTGTGCTGTCCCTTATTTGTTTAACATGTACGCCGAAAATATAATGAGAAATGTAAGAGATGATATAAATATGGAGCTATATGATGCCATAAATATCGGTGGTTTTGAAATAACAGAGATTCGGTATGCTGATGATACAGTATTGCTATCCACAACACAGACTGGTACAGAAAACCTAATAGCCTCAACCCAATTGAATAGTGAAAATCACAACTTGTATCTCAACATTCCAAAAACAGAGATAATACATACAGATAAAACCACTATGGAGAAAGAAATATATGTTAATGAGGAAAAATTGGAGGTGGTGGAAAATTTTGAATATCTTGGGTCATTGATTACGAACAACGGTGACACAATGAAAGAAATTAAACGACGACTATCAATTGCTCTTCAAAGACTAAAACAGCTGAAAAAATTATGGAATGGGACAGACAGAACTACAAAAATTAGATATTTAAGAGCATGCATCTTTCCCATTGCAACATACGCCTGTGAGACCTGGACACTTCCTAACCAAGCTGAGCAGCGCATAAATGCCTTTGAATATAAATGTTATAGACGAGTTCTAAGAATATCTTGGGTAAAGAAAAGAACAAATGCATCAATACTTCAAGAGCTGAATATCGAAGAAGGTTGGCTATTAAGAACGATAAAACAAAGAAAATTGAAATATTTTGGTCACTTGAAACGTCGCGAAAGTTTGGAGAGAACAATAATGGAGGGGTATATGCCTGAGAAGAGAGGAAGAGGAAGGCCAAACAGAAGATGGGTGCAGGATGTGGCGTATGATCTCCAGAGGGTTGTATTGGACGCGGGACATCTTGCTTATTATCGAGAGGTTTTCCGGAAGGTTGTTACGGGAACGAGGTTCTGCAATGAATGAATGAATAATAATGCCCTTTGGTCTCACAAATACCTATCATGTTAATATTCAAGTATTCTCATTTCTTTGTTAATGGTATCAAAATTTGGGATTAAATGGTTAATTTTTTTAAAACTTTTGTGTGGCCCTAGGAGGCCAGTAAAAAAAAGTATTTTTTTTTTCTTTTAAATTTCAAACCTTTAATGAAGTCTTTTTGCAAGAAACGAACTGAATGATAAAACATGAGCTCATGTAAGGGAACATTTACAGGCCACATAACATGCATTTACCACTGTACTCCAGGCAAAGCCAGGTCCTAAGCGGACACAGAAAGGTCTGCACCATTATTTCCATTGCACAAGGGCTTTTACACACCCATTGCACAAGGATATTTACACACCTAGCTCTATAACCCAATGAATCATTGAAGCACACACGATAACATGTTACATTTGCTGCAGTGTCGTGCAGGCATTCTGTTAAATAGGTAATTCTGTGTGTATTAATAAAACAACTGAATCTCAAAGTAATGGTTGATTTCTCACTTTCGTGTATCAATGCTCATGCCTCCAGTACTCAACATTTTCAATGTGTAGCTACTACAATAAATTTTATTTGAATATCACGATTTAGGTTGTATTTGAAATTTTCAACCACATAATAAATTTGCTATACCAAAAGCATTAACCTATAAAATAAGTATGAGCAGTTTTTAATATCTAGGTTCACTGCTGATATATGTCGCCATAATTCTGATGTCCAACATCATATATCCATGTTGTTTGCTTCTTGTGGTACTTATATGCTGTGTTGGTAGATATAGGGAAAATTCTTGTCTGGTGATACAAAATTGCAGTCCACTTTTGTTCATTTCTTGAGGCATCAGGCACTATTGGCAAGCATATATCATATGAAGATTCATTCTTGATCTTTAGTTCAAGTCCACATTTGACGTCGATAATAAAGACATTAAAATGTTTGATAATTTATGAACATTTGGATATTACACTGATGGCACATTGCAAAGTTTGAAAAGCGGGAACATTTCCTTTTGAGGACATTGAACAATGAAGGACTCGACAAACAGCATCTCTAAGAACTAATCTTGTCTTGCACAAAACAACAAGTAGAAATGGTAAGTGCGTACCTCAACACCAAATTATTACACCACACAAGTTACACGAAATAGAATAGAAACTGCTAATATTTCAAACCAACAACTGTCAATAGTGAAATAAATATGTACAGAACGAAGTACATGGCTTAATCCTTAAGTCCTGTTAGGCAACAAAATCCAGTGGACGATTAAAACCTCCTCTGCGATTCATATATTGTCGATAACGTCTTTTTCTTTGTAAGTTCACAGCAGACAAATCATTGCCATCTACTTTCTTGCCCTTTGTGCTGTCAAAAGTAGCAAAGCCCATGAGCCTCATCATGTCCATTTGTTCTTCATCGAGCCCTTCCATTTTGGATTCATCAACGCTAAGTTTCCTGTCCACTTTTTGTGGTTCCTTTTCTCTTTCTCTTGACCGCCTATTTGATGGAGATCGTTCTCTTGACCGCCTATGTGATGGAGATTTTCTTCTTGGAGATATGGACTTTGATCTATGCCGTGGAGGAGGAGATCTGTACCTAGGGGATCTGGATCTACTTCGTTTCTTGCGATATCTGCGATCCCTTGACCGTGACCTTCGTCTGTCTCGTTTTCAAGGTGGCGTGCGACTTCGGCTTCTCGGCATTGTCAATAAATGAAAAGAACGGCTTCTTCAGCGCTCACGAATATTGATATTGTGTTTACCGGTCCCGCTCGCTACTGCAGCAGTTCACAATCACAACAGGCGGGCTTGACGGGGAATTGATTAGAGAATTCTCCAAAAGTGTCATTAAAATTATGCCATTTATGATTTCAAGAAATAATGTAGAACTATAAAGTTGATTATAATATGTAAATAAGTAAATATTCACAAAATATTTTGTAAGTAGTCTACTAAAAATGTATATTTTTTATTACCATGTCTGAATGTCGTGTTGATTGCTTTATTTCCAAAAGAATATTGGAGAGATTTGTTGGTTAGATGACAATATTAATGCTGGTATATGATTTTATTTTTTTTAAATTCTAGTTATTTCCCCTGCATAATATTACTCCCTGCTCATTTCTAATCTATGTTTTTAATTTTGTTATCTGGTCATTGCAGACCGTGTCGAGCTGGTTTTAACATGTTGGTATGGGAGCCAGACGTTCAAAATGCAATGGCAAGCTACTGAACGTAAAAACTTGCCAAGAGATCAATAACGGCAGTAAAATGCTGGTGTTAACTGCAACGTCTTTTAAGGGATATGCAACTTTAAAAAAAAAAAAAATATCTGCTAATTCGGCAGAATGCTTGAACAGAATTTTTAATAAGTTTAGTGTTCAGTCAAGGCATTACTATCAATCATGTTATTATGATATTTTAAATATGACAAAGTAGGGAAACGCATGCGCAGTTGAATTGTATGATTTATTATTATAGGAGATGTTTATTTTAAAGAAACAGGAGGGATGGTCTTCTTCTTCTGCGTTCATCCGGAGTTTTTTGTTTTTCGGACGTGATTGCGTTGTGCCTGTTTACAGCAGAGCTGCGTTCTTGCGCCGTTAGGCCGACACATCCGACTTCTGCGGGGGAGGGATGGTCAGAAAGTAATGCGCCAATTGGCAGAGAGTTGAGAGAGACAGCGAGAGAGAGAGAGAGAGAGAGAGAGAGAGAGAGAGAGAGAGAGAGAGAGAGAGAGAGAGAGAGAGAGAAGAAGAAGAAGAAGAAGAAGAAGAAGAAGAAGAAGAAGAAGAAGAAGAAGAAGAAGAAGAAGAAGAAGAAGAAGAAGAAGAAGAAGAAGAAGAAGAAGAAGAGAAGAGAACTATTTGTTCAAAATGAATTAAATTTACAAACAGTATAAATTGCATTTCCTCTAAACATAATATTTGTCTACTTAAAGACCATAATCTTGCACGGCTTTTCGCCAGCGCGAAAAAAAGTGCATGCTGGCTTCGACTTTCCAGACCAGGTTTTGTTCTGCTCACCTCGCCTATTAATCTGTCGCCTCTAACATTCCTATCACCTAGGCCACGGGTCACCAAACTACGGCCCGCGGGCCGGATCCGGCCAGCGACGTCATTTCATCCGGCCCGCGATGGTACTCGAACTTGCTTGATATAACGTATGAAACACGAGACGTTGTGATACAATTTAAATGTAAATATTATGTTTAGAATAACAGATCTTCACACGAGCTGAGACCTCCTGGCTGCTCTAGGCTGTTTCTTTATGCGGTCCTATTTATATATTTTGCAAACCTTTTTATGAGATATATTCTATTACCAAATGAAGCCACCTGCCGTGACTCTACAAGAGTATGGAGTAGCATATCCCATGATACCCTGGTAAAAAATATATAGGATGCTTGGATGTTGTGTTGGCATGCCTATAAGAGCCCAGTCACGTCATGTTCCCGCCTTTTTGGTCTTGAGAAAAACTGAGGCCGAAGAGATACTAATGTCTAATTTTCAGCAGAGGGTTTGAACTCATCCCCCTGAGCCACTACCAAGCAGATGAATGAACGTGCCACAGGCACGGCCGAGCGTGGCCACTGTTTTTCCACACCGCAGTTGAGAGGGCAGACAGGCCCTGTGAAGATCCAAATGATCCAAGAGGATCTTGATTGTGGATTGACGATTATCTGCTGTGGGGTGAGTTTTGAATGAACCTTTATAGTTTAAATATGAACATAGGAATAGAATAGCTATGTCTGTGCCCGAGAACAATAATGGAGGGGTATATGCCTGGGAAGAGAGGAAGAGGAATGCCAAAGAGAGGATGGGTGCAGGATGTGGCGGCTGATTTACAGATGGGTGTATCCGAAGCGGGACATCTTGCTTATGATCGAGAGGTTTTCCGGAAGGTTGTTATGGGAGCAAGGTTCTGCAAAGGACATGCTACTGAATGAATAGCCTTTGTTCCACCTTGTTGTCTGATAATTGCTGGTGTTGTTTATCAGACTACAGTTACAGTGTTGGCTGACTACCCATGCTGGGATGGAAGATCACTGGTACTGTGTTGGATGACCACCCATGCTAGGATGGAAGATCACTGGTACTGTGAAGGATGATCATGTGTATGTTTATTCATGGGCATGCCTATTTTGTTATTACATCTAATGATGAATTTTATTTATTTGTGCATTGGCATTATTAATCAGATGTTGTTGTATCGTTTCAATTACATTATTCTGATTCCCTGTACACGGACCTGAATTTCTTCTGATATTTCTAAATCTTTTCTTTTCTTGTTAGCTGTAGAGACAGAATGATATTCTCTTTGTCTTCTTATTCCTCTCTTCTTCTACGGCCCATGAGCAGTCGGCGTGGTGCTATTATCTCTATCATCCCTGTGCGGTTACACAAAGGTACCTATAAACAACTGCATATGTACCTTTGATGAGCCGTAGCTTCACCAGTGACCCCTAGTCCTCTGCTTTTCTTCTGTTTCAATAGGACTTTAATTCTGTTTCTAATTTAATGTCTTTTTTTCATTTTCAGATCCCGTGTACTTCACCCTTAATTATGGGTCGAGTTTTCAATGAGGAATGGGGAGTAAAGTACTTCTTTGTGGAAACAAAGGACCAGAAAACCAGTTGCAGCGAAAGTGTTGCCGTTTTGAAAGAGTACAATCTTCGGCGTCACTACGAAATAAAACATCTATCAACATATTAAAAGTTTTCTGGAAAGTTACGTTCTTGGAAATATGAGTCCATTAAACGTGGTTTTGAAACACAAAGAAATCTCTTCACGAGAAAATTTTCTGAAAATGAATCTGTCACTCGTACAAGTTACAAAACAGTGCATAAGATGGCAGAACGAGGAAAACCGTTTACTGATGACAACTTCATCAAAGAGTGTATGATCGAAGCTTGTGTCCTGAGAAAGCCGATTTGTTTGGAACTATCAACCTTTCGAAAAGTTCAGTTGTGCGGAGAACATAAGAACTTGGAGAGAACATAGTGCAACAGATACGTGAGAAAGCTAGGATCTTGTTGTGTGATTCTCTGGCGCTGAATGAGTCTACTGACCTCTAGAGTACGTCACAACTTCTCGTGTTCATTCGTGGTGAAATTGCCAGTTCTGAGGACACTACTTTCTGAACTTAGCAGTCAGCGTAAGATCACCATACAGTGGATACCATCCCACTGTGGAATCCCCGGAAACGACAGAGCTGATCGATTGGCTAAGGAAGGAGCACAAGAAGAACAACCAGATGTGCCTATTACATACCACCAAAAGAAAGGAATGATCAAATCAGTCAGAAGGCCACCAAACCTTACTCAAAACGACTACCACGTTATGGACAGACCAGAACAGGTCATTCTTCTGCGCCTCAGAACAGGACACAATAGATTACGCAACCACATGTATACAAAATTCAAGATTGGTGACTCAGCCATGTGCACATGTGGTTTGGCGCCGCAGACAGCAGAGCACATACTCCAGGATTGCCCAAACTACAACATATCCAGGCGAACCTTCTGGCCTAGAGAGACAACAGTGGAAGATAAACTCTATGGACCGCTGAATGAACTAAAAAAGACTGTTAGATTCATACAAGAGACAACATTGCAGTTATAGACATATTTCAGGCGAACGAAAGAAGAAGATTCGTGGTGTCAATTTGGACTTTCAGATAACGGAAGAGTTGGCGTCCGTTTGCAGCATGCATGGAACAACAACTGGGAAAGACAATTTCGTGGAAGTGCAAACAATTTTTCAAGGCTATAACCTTCAGCGGAATCAGCTTCGAGGTGTTACAGTTGATGGAGTAAAAAAAAAACATAGCTGGAGTGAGGAAGGGTCTGGTGAGGCAGATCAGGACTCGGTTGGAAGATTTGCAAATTCCGGGCGCTCTGTTCATACACTGCATCATACATCAGCAAGTATTCTGTGCGAAGACTTAGATATTTCTTGTGTACTGAAACCAGTCGTTTCTGCTGCGAAGCTAATTCGGGAACTTGCATTCAATCACCGTCAGTTCAAGACTTTTCTTGAATAAATTGATTCTAAATTCTGTGACTTGCCTTATCACACATCAGTCAGGTGGCTCAGCTGCGGTAAAGTCCTGCTTCGTTTTTACAAGCTCCGAAACGAAATAGATGTTTTCCTCACTGAAAAAGGTAGAGCTGATTCACAGCTGTCAGATCCTAGCTGGCTGTAAAAGTTGTCATTTTTAGTCGACATGAATGAACTGAACTTGAAACTTCAGGGAAAGGTTTACATCGCCTGTGATATCTACAGAACCATCAAAGGATTTCGGAGAAAGCTGTCATTGTAGGAAGCACAACTGGAAAGAGAAAACCTTTCTCATTTTCACTGTTTCAAAGAGTTTGGAGAGATTTTCAGATCTTGACAGAATTGAGAGTGACATTCTTCTGTTCCAGAATCCGTTTGATTGTAACCTTGATGATGTGCCAGTTGAACAACAATTAGAACTAATTGATTTGCAAGCAAATGACTTGTTGAAAGAGAAGCACAGAGAAAAAAAACTTGTTGAATTGTACCGCTGCTTACCTTATGTTCAGTTTCCGAAACTTAATTTGCAGCTGGTATGGCATCAGTGTTTGGAACCACTTATGTCTGTGAGCAAACATTTTTTTAAATGAAGTCTGTGAAGTCAATACATCGAACGCGATTGACTGATGAACATTTGAAAGCAATTCTCTTGATTGAATGCAGCAATTCCAAACCAAACATTGATGGTATTTTGAAAGCCACGCGTCATTTTCACAAATCTCCCTAACCTCTTTTGCTGCTTAGTTTGTGAGATTCGGATATGTGCACATTAGATCTGATATAACTATCTTTTTGCTAACGTCGCCTTCTTTGATAACTTTATTTAGTAAATAAATGTGTTGGTTGTCTTTGTTTGTTTGTTTTTTTTTTTTGTGCATTGCACGCCCTTCCTATGATTAACTTAATTTTTCGTCTTTTTCCCCCGAGGTTTCGTTCTAGCTTGCAATTATTGTTAAAGTTAGCTGTATATCCTTTACAGGACGTTTGCAGTCAACACCTGCATTGTTTTCTGTAGTTGATGTCTTGGCAAGTTTACGTTCAGTAGTTTACTATTGCTTTCTGAACGACCGGCACCCATAACATAGCACAAAAACAAGTGTAATGTTGTCTGCTGCCAAACCGCGCGCAGCTGTGTTTCGAACGCTGGTATACCGGATTACGAACCGCATCCGTAAGACCTTCGTCACGGAATCGACGCAAGTATTGTACTACAGAATGACTATCCGGCCCGCGCTCGTCATTTTCTCAGCTAATCCGGCCTGCCGTGAAAAAAGTTTGGTGACCCCTGACCTAGGCCATAGCCACCAGTCACACCACTCACCTTTTCGTTGACTACTTTGACATTGAAATACCCGAGGATACCAGTCATTTCAAAATGTTTACATTGGTCCTTGGCCATGTCTATCTAATTATATTAAATATTAACAATATTATATATGGTTATATTTCTATAGCCGGCTCTATGGCCAAGGGTTACACCACTTTCTCCTTAACCCCGTTAATCACGCAGTCTCGTAGCGGGCGAGAACTGGGAGCGGTTCGTCCCCCGCTGGTGACTTGCGGGGTAACTGAGCCGGCCGCTCAGAAAGCAATGGCAAACTACTGAGCGTAATCTTGCCAAGAAATCAACAGACAGATGAAAGATGCTGCTGTTGACAGCGATGTCCTGTAAAAGGATATTCGAATTTAAAAACAATATATATATATATCTTCTGTACAGTCTGTTGTTGGCGCATATACTTGTATTATGTTAATATTTAGAGGTTTGCCATGGAGTTTCACTAATGATACTCTATCTGAGATTGTCCAAAATCATTTAACTGTCCTAGCACTCATTTGATCCAAAATTATGCCAACACCCCTTTTGTAGTCCTTCCCTCCGTGAGGGCTGGTCTGGTTCGCAAGATCAGTTCCGCGTCTAGCGTTCGTTGTCTCGGATGGCTGTGTGAGGTGCACAAAAATGGGATCTTCCCAACCAACGCAAGTTAGCGAGGCAGGCGTTTCGAGAATGTAGCCGCATCGTGCAGCCAGGGTCGTGGTTTGAGCGAGCAAATTTGTACGACCGTTCGACAAAGTATCGATAAGCGCCCACTCTCTCTCTCTCTCTCTCTCTCTCTCTCTCTCTCTCTCTCTCTCTCTCTCTCTCTCTCTCTCTCTCTCTCTCTCTCTCGATGAGTAGTGGACCTGCAGTCAGTATAATGGTATAGCTTTTCGGTCAGTCCTGCCGGCGTAGCTTGGAAGCTCGTCGGTAGGCGTCCAGTGGTTTTGCATGTATCACCTTGTACCGGAAGGGCGCGCTTTAGCGATGCTACTCTTGGCTTGCGTGTGCGTGAACGTCTGTCCTATCAGTCGCCATACGCATTTGTGCGCTGGTGTGGCTCAACCGTAAATCGGGAGATCTGTTCGCAACTTAGACGAGCAATATCTTCTGTGGGCAGCTTCTCGCCTCATATGTGTGTGGTCTGTTCTGGCGGTCAGTCCGTCTTCGGCGAAGGAAATCTGGTTGATCCTATCAGTAGTCATACGCACATACGCCTGTCGCTACGCTTGTCTTAAAACTGAAAATTAAAGGAATTGACGGAAGGGCCGTTTGCACGAGGCTCTCGAGAGCCAATATATATACAGGGATAACTGGCCGTGGCAGCCTAACGTCCACTGCATCTGTGTCCGTCTTCCAGTCGTCTTGCCATGCTCGCCACTGGAACCAGATGGACGCAGACGAGAGAGCGAGGACGATGGAGTTGCGCGACCACTACCTCGTTATAATCCAAACTAAAGCGCAAGTCATTCGTTCTTCATCAAATCAAAAGATGCAATGAATGAATGGTCCTCATCACCACGTGATGGACGAACATCCATAGTCCTTCCCTCCTGAGTAAACAATTATATACGTATCTAAACATCCCCCCCCCCCCCCCCGCGCACCTGGTCATCGCATTTCACTAATCGTTAATATATTTATCTTCATACTTTCCACCTCTTTCTTGACATTATCTCATTTTCCATTCTAGCTGTGTTCTGACATTCCATGTACCAACATTTAGTGTATTTTTAACCTTTAATTTGCTAACAGTCGCTTGACGAAGATCGGGTATCACCTGTAGCACATGATGCTCCCTAACGTACGAAGAGACGCTATTGTCATTATCTTTATCGATTTCATTTCCATCCATCATGTGCCATGCCGTAAGCGTGGGCGGTCATGATTCGCCATTTCACTCGATCACCAGAGTCGTGGATCAACTCAGTGTTCCTGTCTCGACCATGCCACGTGGCCAAGCCATCCAGGTATTTACTTCTCTTTCGTCCCCTTGATCTCTTTCCCTCGATCTTGCCAGTTGTCACCAAGTTCTCCAATTTATTTCGTTTCATAACATTTCCAAAAAATCTTGACACTACGTCTAACTTCTCTAATTAGTATACGATTTTCATTTGTTTCTTGGGGGACTTGTTCATTGGTTTTTCTGTTTGTCCATGGTATTCTTTGCATTTTCCTCAGAAACCACATTTCCACAGCCATCAGGTGTTTTTCAGCTTGATTGCTCATTGTCCACGTTTCACATCAATACAAAAGTATAGGTTCTATGTAGCACCTCAAAACTCTTTTTCTCGTTTCAATGGACATCTTTTTATTGGTCAGTATGTTTTTCATCTTGCTAAAAGCTACTTTCGCCATGGCGATTCCTGTTCTAATCTCTTCAAGGCATCTCCCAGCAGATGTTATTACTGTTCCGAGATAACTGTACCAATTCACTTGTTTAAGAATATTCCCAGTTACTTGTATATTACATTGTGGTATTTCGTTCTTGCTAGTGACGACCATAATCTGTGTCTTTTTACAATTTAATTTTAACCCTAGTTGTTCACTGTGTGCAACAACCGCATCTACTAATTGTTGAGATCCTGCTTATTGCCTGCAATCAATACTGTACAATCTGCATATCTAATGTTATTGATGTTTCGTCCTCCGATGGTGATTCAATTTATATTTTCTACATTTCTGAAAATATTTTCACTGTATAAGGAAACCAAATCTGGAGACATTACACATCTCTTAATAGGCTGATATTGTCCCACTCTATTGTCAATCCTTATGGCAGCTTGTTGTTTCCAATATGTTTTTTTTTTTAAAATAAGTCTAATGTCCTTCCCATCAATGTGTAGATCTGCAAGCATCGCTACCATGTTGACATGTCTTACTCTATCGAAAGCCTTTGTGTAGTCAATAGAGCAAAGATGTATATCTTTGTTTACTTATAGAGGCATGATTTTCTTGGGAAAATACAGTGGCAGTTTCCCTTTATATTTCGCCGGTTTGTGTATGGTTGACCCCACTAGCCTTTGTCTAAAGGACAGACCCTGCAAGGCAGCAGGTGGGGGAGGGGGAGAATATATTTGGCGCCTCTTGCCCGCCGATGTCCACGTCATAGAGTTTTGAGGTATTTTATAGAGATAGCTGCCCAACCAACCAACTCGTCTCCCCTCAGTGACAACTGCTTTTGTTGGTCCACGGCTGCTTATTCAACATATTCCCAGCTAGCCAGTGTTTTGAGGCCACTACACTATCTGCCACCCGGTGGACGCGCCTAGTAGTAAGACAGGCTATACAGGACTGAGCTGTTGGAACTCAGCTGGGTGAACCAATCTGTGTCTTTAAACTGAATAATACAATTTAGAAGGATGTATGGTTGATGGCTCAACCCCAAAGAGAGAAAGGATGCTAGGTTTCTCTTTCCCAATGTGATCCTGCCCGTTTAATTATGTTAACCTTTAATGGCTCAGTTGCTTGAGTCCATAAATAGAGTCTCAGAAAACCAAGGAATACCTCTAGGAAAACATTTACAAGTTTTTCCCCTTAATACCCAAAATCTCCTTTTGGTGGTTCCTTGAGTAGTATATCTGGGATTAGCAAAAGGACACCACCCCACACTTGCGCGTTGGGCCAATTCTCACCCCTAAGGGGTCGAACCAGACCCCCTCCCCCCAGCGAGAGACTGCGCCGCTGTATTATTGCCAGATGGTTAGTAACAATATAACGATCAACTTCAGTAAAATGGCTAATTGTCCAATATAAATAAACCATTCCAACAGAAATCCGGAAGCTTGTGCCAACATTGATGAATAAGTCGAAGCCGTTAGACAATGGCAGTTATGGCGACATTTATTGTCTGTGTTCAAGCTTGTGCTTACAAATCAATAAAATATTAATTCTCATAATACCGTGCCTGTTCAGCCAGGCGGGACATAATTGAAATCAGGTACAAAATGTTAGCACAAAATGAACTTACTATCTAACTGCTGATATAATTGTTTTGGCGCTTATAGTCAGCTATTGCTCCTTACCAAATGGCCTCTATGTCACCTTGCTATGATTTCCAAGTCCCACTTGAAGCATTTGCATCCATTGGTCGTTTTCTAGCAGATATGAATCATGCCTTAACAATCTATCTCTTCCATCCCATATCTTTAGCCATCAATGTGATGTCCTGCCAGTTCGTAACACAATCTTGTTTTCGTGAAAGAATCGTGCAGCCTTCCTCACTACCAGCCCCAAGGTCTGTCTGTTGTTGTTGTTGACTATCCCTGTGACGTTCCTTGTCTTCTCACGTCACTTCTATATTTCTCTTCTCTTTTGGTTGGAGATTTTCTTACAATTCCTTTTTGACGTCATTTCGTCTGACCTGCTACTTGGCAATTATCATTCAGATATACTACTCAGAACTAGAGCCACATTAAGAACCAGACCCCCCGGCGCGAGCCTCATTCCGAGAAAGTCGCCTGCAAGAGACCGAGCACTTAAGTCTTCACACGGGTCTCCTACAGGCGACTCAAGCCAACGTGATATACTTCCACATTCAGCTGTGGTGAAAAAAGTCGCCTGCGAGATACCGAGCACTTAAGGCTTCACACGGGTCTCCTACAAGCGACTCAAGCCAACGTATTATACAACCGCATTCAGCTGTGGTGAAAAAAGTCACCTGCGAGAGACCGAGCACTTAAGGCTTCACACGGATCTCCTACAGGCGACTCAAGCCAACGTGATATACTTCCGCATTCAGCTGTGGTGAACGCCCGTGTGTTACCGGGACCCATATAAGGGAGCAAAGAATAGTAACACTGCTGCCTACTATGCATGACGTAAGAGGCAACTAAGGAGGACCTCTGAAGTTGGAGTGCCTCTGACTAGGTAGTTGTGCCTGGAACAGCTCTGACGGGCACAACGACAAGCACATGTCCGAATCGGAAAACTGCGGGAACGGCCCAGGGCGAACAAAATGCCCAATATATTGAAGTGAGGAATTAAAGCAGCCATGAGCAGGACGTGACGATTCCCTCGGTGAGCCCAGCACCAGGGCACTATGTGTCGGCTCTGCAAGTATGGAACACCCTAGATGGCGGAAAATGCCATGGACTGTCCCTGCCTTCCTTTGAGGGATGACCGTTAAGTTTTTGACCGTTCTAACTTGGCCAGCTGGGTCATGGATGGTACCGCAAAAGTGAGAGTCTCCCAGGAATGCTACCTGGCCAAAAACGCACGCTAAAAGTCGGATGTGTTGGCCTATGGGTTTCGACCCAAGGGTGCCTAACTGGACGCACCACAATCACATCTGGAAAAAAAACACTCCGGATGAATGCAAAGAAGAAGAAGAAGATACTTATCCCCACTTCTTCAACTGAGAGATTAAATATTCAACGTGAATGGCACTAACCGACCCTGTAGTGAACAAATGCCTAACAAAAGCAGTAGCAGTATTAAAGATGATTTAAGCCACGCCAAACTCAGCGAGCTCTACTATAATGTCCGTCTCTGTCGCTCCGGCGGCTCACGTCCCGTCAGCCGAGGAAGTGATTATGCGAGCAATATGCCTGACAGCCGTCGTCACACTGTACTTAATAGAGACCCTAGAAAGGACTGGGACAACCTCAGACTGCGCCGCAGCCCCAATAACTAGCTCAAGATAGATGGTTGACTCCTTAGGAGGCTTACCAAGCAAATCAAGGTCGATTTTAAACTCAATTGTGGCCTTCAGGCAATATCTAGTCCCCTGGGCTTTAGCCTCAGTCACCGATACGACATAGAAGAGAGGCTTGTGGCACTGCATTTTTTAGAAATGACTGGTAGGTCACAACATGAGTTAGTTGGGGTGTATGACTGTCTTGCAGGCCTGATAACTCACAAACGCCTAGCCCATGTTGGTTAGCCTGATAAGTATCCCGTTAGGCTCGAGTTGAGTATATCCCGCCCGAAGCTCAAGCTGCAGATCCCAGTCATCGTCGTCAGGATGGTCAATAGCTGCATGAGCATAGATCCCCTGGGGAGTGAGCTGGAGGCCATAGATCTTGTAATTATGGTCCGGCTCCCGCCACCTGATAGTATTGGCCAAATCAGCAAAGGTTAGAGTAGATCATGCTCTTGGGTGGTACCTTCCTGGACCTTCTGAATCAGCCACTGCATTGTTTGATGTGGAGTACACAGCTTAGATATGCCAGCGGCATGTCGTCGCCCCTTTCATCACGGACTGAAAGTCTAATATCACTTAGAGTTCCAGTCTCCAACTTCTTATAATGAGGGACAGAGAAAATCTTGTGTCTCCCTTGATTATATTCCTCTTTTTTAATGGGCACAGCCCTAATGAGTGTGGAGGGAAGGCGGTTCTCATATGATGATAGACCCTCAAGACGAATGTACAACTCCTTATATATAAGGTTAGGAAACTTTGTCGCATACACTGTAAACGTTTCAATGAACATATCACTTCTATCATCTAAGCCGAACCCAAGAACCCCACCTAGCCCTCCCCATGCTAAGGCTGCATCCGATTTTATACCACCGAGACTTAGAAGGCCAGTTGTGGGGTTAAGAGAAAGAGAGAGCTTCTGTGGTTCAAAGAATTGCTTGTTGAGGGCGCACACATCATAATACCTGTCGGGAATAGTAACAACCTCGTTACCAAGCTTGAACCAATTGTTTTTCAGCTTCGCGGAAATATTAACCACGCGGGGTCGAACAACAATTCCAAGACAGCCACCTCTAGGTCACCATCGCAATTGTCTAGGACGGGGTTGAGGGGGATGGGTTCCCCATGTTGGACGTTGCTTAACGTGATAAACATATTAGCACGGTTAATAATAATGGCTGCTTACGAGTTCAAAAAGGACGTCAAATACCCGGCGGGTGGGGAATTCCCGTTAGCGACCATAAAGGATCTCATCAAGATGGACATACAGGTCAATCTCCAAGGAGCCTTTCAGACGCAGTTCACCAATGTGTTTCAAAAATACCGACTGCCATACGTGGAGTTAGACCAGATCGTACAAGCATGGTACAGCAAGCAGATGCAATTCTGGCAAAACCAAGTCATCTTCGCTATAAGGTGTGCCACGGCGGGCTGTGGGGTGTCCGCGCAGGAGCATCTGTCCGACCCTGACCCACTAACGCCAGCAGTCTTCATATTCCACGTTTACTACCAGCCACACATGACTGGCTGCCTCATCCTACAGACAACTTAGCTGCCAATCATGAACAAGTCCACAAAGGGCTTGGTTTGAGGTGGTTACAGGCCACTGAGAGGTGAAAGGCAGAAGATGAAGAAGTCATTATTTAAAATGTTATATACATTAACTTACAACACAAGTAAAAATAAACGGTTGTTGCTATGTGGTTCTCCAAAACTGCAGAGTTCCTGTAGCGGGCCTAGTGACCTAAACAATGGTGGGCGAATTATTGGAGACAACTATAACATCCAGAATTTAAACACAACAAAACACCTGGAAAACTATTCAACCTGACATTTACTCTTCATAAAACACAATACCGACCGCATGTATGTCAGGTGTGTTTTGTTTGTGTGTTATTAGATAGTGCTGAAATTTTAATTGAAATTTTGAGTTAAAAATCTACCCAAAGTATTTCAGGATCCTTGCCGGTGCTACAGAGTTCATGCACTGAGCTGAGATTCTCCGGACTCAGGCTTGAGTTAGGAGTAGAACGGAGCACTTATGGGTTACACCCGTGTGCTGTGATGTTGATCCGTTGACTAAACTAAACTAGATAGTGCTGTCAATCTAACATATATTTAGCTACTGTCCTGTACATTCTAATCTAATCCTGGCATTATGAGCCAGAAAGGGTTTAGCAGCATTAAAAGTGATGGCAGCAGCTGACATTGAGCAACATCTGCTCTTTCTTCTCCACCAAGGACTTGTGCTAAGCATCACAGATCACGGACTGGAATCTACATTTTCTGTGTGGTTATTTTTCTCAGACATTCCCCAATCTTGACAAAATGATGTCACTTGCTTCAGTCAGAGGTAAATTTCTTTACTTTGCCCTCCCAAAAAAAGCTTCATGTTTGACCCTCAAGGGAAGGTAGATTTAGTACATGGGCATTCCCCACCATCCATGGAAGCTTAAAGAAGTGCAGAACGGATGCATAACATGCTGGTTCTGAGCTTGTCCAAAAAATTGTTGTGCCTTAAAGCATGTCTGCTTGCTACACTTGTATATATCCTGTTCATCATGGACTGGCATCAGGATGTAAACATAACCAAGATGTTTAATATTCCTCACCAAGTCGTTAGGTGATATCACACAGCAACTGAACCCAAATCTACATAGCAGATGTCAGGTAAGCTACCATGGTACAAGGGTGACACACCCTCTCTGTTTTAACAATCTTCTAAATTATTCAACTGACTAAGACCAAGCCTCAACTTGAAACCTTCTGCTTCTCTCTAAGTTCTGTATGTACAGCGTGGCATCCTCTACACTCATGCAACCGTTTTTGCTGACTACATCACGAAGGGCTTCCTTGACATCATCTGGCATATTCTTGGCATTTCTATAATATAATCAGATTGGAAGAAACTATGAATAGGGTTAAATGAAACAATACATTTGACACAATCAACAAAGATACTGCAAAAAGGAAAGAAATGTTTTTAAATGGTTACTGATGGCACAGAATTGCATTATATTTCATTCAAACATGACTTCTCATTTTGCTGCCAGGGTTCCACAGCAATCAGTATTTGTGCAAAGTGACATAAACACAACTGATACAACCAAACTTTGTGTCAGTAAACAATGGCAACATACTAGACTGACATTACACACGTGAAGTGTTTGTCCTGTGACATCAGCTTGGTTGGGCAGACATATCTGCTGGCAATGGTATGGGCATGATGGGATAGGTTCAATGCCAGACCTGGATGTTCTCTACATGAGGGAAAGACTGACCACTTATTCCTTCCTGCACTCAGGCCTAAAACATGTGATGGTCCTGACACTTCACATAGCCACAACAGAGTCTTGCTAGAGGAATTATTTTTTTATACAGTGCTATAAAAATGGCCAGATGTACATAGTATCTGTACTTTTATATGGATGTGAAGCGTGGACAATGAGCAGACAAGTTGAAAAACATCTGATAGCTGTGGAAATGTACCATGGACAGATAGAAAAACCAATGAACAAGTCCTTCAAGAAACAAATGAAGATCGTAAACTGATTAGAGTCATTAGACGCAGACAGTCAAAGTTTTGTGGGCATGTTATGAGAAGAAATGAATTGGAGAACTTGGTGACAACTGGCAAGATCGAAGGGAAGAGACCAAGGGGAAGATCGAGAAGTAAATACCTGGATGGCCTGGCCACGTGGCATGGTCAAGGCAGAAACACGGAGCTGATCCACAACTCTGGTGATCGAGTGAGATGGCAAAACATGACCGGCCACGCCTATTGGCATGGCACATGATGGATGGGTGGTGAATGATGTTCATATTACAGTTATGGACTCAGGTAGATGACAGACCAGGCTAGTGATGACACATTTCCATCAAAAGCTACCTTCGTTTTAAATAATTGTAACTGAAAATACATTCTTACTAAAAGTACATTCTTATTTCTTCTTTGCGTTCATCCGGAGTGATTTTTTTCAGATGTGATTGCGGTGTGTCTGGTTAGGCACCCTCGGGTCGAAACCCTCAGGCCAACACATCCGACTTTTAGCGTGCATTTTTGGCCAGGTTAGCAATCCTGGGAGACTCTCACTTTTGTGGTACCGTCCACATCTCTGCTGGTCTAGTTGGAACAGTCGAAGACTACACGGTCATCCCTCAAGTGAAGGCAGGGACAGTCCATAGCATTTTCCGCTATCCTGGGTGGCTTCCATAATTGCAGAGCCGGCACATAACGCTCTGGTGCTGGGTTTACCGAGGGAATCGTCACGTCCTGCTCATGGCTGTTTTAATTCCTCACTTCAATATATTGGGCATTTCGCTCGCCCTGGGCCGTTCCTGCACAAACCAGTCAGCTCTGCGGTTGGTTTCCACTTAGCGAGTTTTCGGACATGTGCTTGTCCCTGTACCCATCAGAGCTGTTCCAGGCACGGCAGACATTCGGAAAACTACCTAGTCAGAGCTGTTCCGAACAAGAGCGGCATTCGGAAACTAGGTAGTCAGAGCTGTTCCTAGCACGGGAGACATTCGGACGAGACATTTCACTCGGACGTAAATGCGTAGTGTCAATTTTTAATTTGCCACCCGTAGGTCGACACTTCCGACTTCCGGCGGGCATTTTTTTGTGAGGTTAGCCTTCCTCTGGTTTCGAGACACGTTAGACTGTTATAATGTCACCCACATCTCAGCTGGTCAAGATAGAACGATCATCGATATCGTGGTCTGCCCTCAAGGGAAGGCAGGGGCAGACCATGGGCATTATCTCGCTATCCAAGGGGGCTTCCATAATTGCAGAGCCGGCACATATTGCTCTGAGACTGGGCTCACCCAAGGAGTTTCCACGTCCTGCTCATGGCTGCTTTAGTTCCTCACTTCCATGTGTTGGGCATCCCACTTGCCACTGATCGCTCAATCACACACCAGGAGCGGTCAGACTGCGAGTGACATCCACTCGGTAAGCTTTTGCTTGTGACTTCAGACCACGCAATAGGTTCGCTCGCCGTGCGTTCCATTTCGCGTTGATGAGACATTCTTCCACTTTTGTCTACACTCTCTATGAGTTAGATACAGACAGTTTCCGTAACCCTTCGACTGGGGCACTTTTCTGACTTTTTTGTACTCGCTCACGAGGTAGGCTACATGTGCTGCCGGCTCAGCACCTTACCTTCGTGCAACAGTGAACGGGAAACGGCCAGGCCCCTTCATCCGGGAAACTCTCATATCCCCCAGCTGGGAGCCTTCGAACATGTATCAGACCTGAGAATGTAGCTTGCTCAGTATCATGTTTCTATTTTCCTGTAGACGGGTATCAGCCTGGCTCTAAGATCCGAGGGTTTGTGGCTTAGAGGCGTTCAGCCACAGCCCTCGACAGGGAGCCTTAAGAGCTTTGTCCGGACCAAGAAATTCTGCCTTTGTGCACCACATTTAATTTTTGACTGCTATCCTCAGTCTATGCCTGCAGAGCAGCAGGTTGTGTCTCTCTTAGTCTGGTCCCTATCCCATAAGCTGTCCGATATGTAATTTTTCACCCATCGGCAAGCAAATGGGGTCTATGGGACACGCAAGCTCCCCCACCACGTCAAGGTGGAGACACATCGGGGGAGACATTCTTATTTAAAATACCTCTTACTTCCACGGAAATGCATAAAACAAACTCCTCAATTAAACTCTGTGTGTCGCAATATCCCTCAGTGAAACTTTACTACTGAGTGCCATCTGTAAAAACAAATTTACCAGGTATAACGATCTAGTATGTGATGTCTCGATACATGGTACGAATGCCTGGCAGGATAAAAACACCCGTAGTTTTGATCTGGGTGGGCCCGCCCTCCAGAGAGTGTAAAGACGGTAAAGGACCAAAACATTCCATGAAGGGGTCCACTTCTGATGATCAGAAGCCTCCTATAAGACTTGCTCCACGGCGGAGTTCTTATCACTACAATCTTATTTTAAAATGATAATAAATAATTTAAAAAAACTAGGATACTTTCCCCTGTATGTGTACCTACCCTGCTATATAGAAAGAAGCTCTCTCTTCGTTAATCATTGTCCATAGAAGGCTCCCATTTTCTCTAACTCTGTGCTGAACATATACTTTCTCCTCCTAAATCAGTTTATAAAAAAAATAATAAGAGGTCATGATGTTTTTTTAAATTATGGTAACTTCACAGCAATGCATTCTCTTTGTGAATATAAACAATAAAAGAAAAAGTCATCAGGTTGCACAATGTGTTTCCTGGCATACTTTGCTGTATCTCATCAAATGCATGATGCATAGTTATATATCATATAGGGTGAATATGAAGGAAAAGATTCATTTATTCACTTCATCTGATATAAAACTGCATTATGCACATGATAAGCAGCAGTTAAATATGCCAGGCAACATATTGTCCAAGGCTACTTTGTTTCAGTTATGGTAATTCAAGTGAAATGATCCAGTATGTATTTATTTTATTTTTTACTAAACTAAATTTATTTTACTCAAAGGCTGGAATTATTTATTAAACCCAACAAATGTGTACACAAAATATTTACATTTGCTGTACTATTACTGCTAAAGATTGGCAAAGTATAACACATAATATGGCAAATTAAAGGGCACGGACGGAAACTGCATCACGTTCACCATTTTTGAATATTTTACATTTGGTTAATGTTTCACTATGCAAATCATCATCATATTTTTTTTATTTTTCTGAGATCTTTGCCATCACTGTTGTTCTAGAAGTTTGATCTCTTCATTCTTCACTCTGTCAAACACATGTTTGTAGTCTACAAAGCATAAATATGCACCATACTTGTAATGCAATCTTCAAATTCTAAAGCTCACATGTAGAAAATCTTAGCACAGTGAACAAACTTTGTAGCTTCAGGGAAGATCCAATCTACTGACCTTCTTTACTGTAATAAAAGCACTTTCCAATGCAGACAAGAGATCAGTTTCGATTCAGCACACAAAAAACATGCACATATAAAAGCAGATCAGCTGATGAATGTGGTGAATATATGAACCATAAAAATCAGTACCTGGTCTCTGGAGAAAGCAGTGAACATTTGAAGATGTCCTGTGTCCATTAGGATTCTAAATTCATCAGCACAATAGAAGTCCTTGAGCTGGCTACGACACCCAAAGAATAGCACCAAACCTTAGAATGAACGTTATAAACAAACACTGAGGTACTGAGAACTACACAAAATCATTCATCAAAATCATCAGGAAAACACAAAAATATATATAAAATAATTAATTGTGCTAGGCTCATATATTTTTTCACCAGTTAGCATTGAGTGGGTTATGTGATCTCACATCAAGACATTTCCTAGGTCATCAGTCACTCGTATCATATCATCCTTTCCATTCAATATATTTTATTTATATAACTTTCACTCATCTCTTCAAAATCTTCTGTTCCGGTGAGCGTGGACATGGAGAGAAAGAGTCCGGAAGATACTTTTTTCCCATTCCGGTTTTTGAATCTTCCTTGGGGTACACTGAATTACTTTCTCAGACAGAAGTGTATGTGTGGCAGAATAACTAGTCTTTCCAGTGACCTACTTCCACGCTCTGTGAAAGACCTTATTGTCCTGTCTCTTACCACTTAAAAAGCGGCCTGGTCTCAGATCTGTCAGAATCTTCCCCTAGATTTTATTCCGTCTTACGAGCCAAACATTTTCAGTGACTGTCGACCCGATCTAGAGTAGGGAATTCTGTCTTTGGTAGTCAACTCTACTATCATAAACTGCTACACTTAGAGCGAGGTTTGTGTAGAGACTTTCCTTCCGATCCAATACCCGATACCAAAGTATCATCTGCACAAGGACTATTTTGCTGAGCCCTCCTTCCTCTCCTCCACTGCAAGCCCAGAAACCAGTGAGGTGTGCACAGCTAGGTTGGTAATATCTCCCCCTCCCTCAGTTTGAGGTATTTCATTGTCAACAGACTCAAAAGTCAATGTCCAGGGGAAGAAAAATGAGTGTGTTGGTTAGTTAGTCAGTTAGTTGTGGTTCCAATTTCACGGCAAAAGGTCACCCCATTATGCTCTGTTTCTGTGCCAGTGACTGACAGGCTGGCACCTTGACATCTTGACAGACGATAGTTTGTAAAATGGAGTTATACCCCTTCATAGTACAAAGCCTGGGCTGAATTTAGAGACCATGTGTTGCCCATGCAGCATGATCCCTCTTTCGGTGTGTCTAGTGTACTCCAGAGGAAAGGTAACACCAATACGTCTGGAACAAGACAAGCTGCAGAAGCTGTCAGATCAGCAAAGCAATGCTCTAACTGTCCGCCTGTTCGAGTTTCGATCCTAGACCAGTTGCCAACCAAGACTTAGGGCCTGGTTTGCCCTGCCATGACATTTAGTCTTTAGGTTGCATTTTCTCACACTAGGATAAGGCTTGTACCCTCCCAATTGCACTCATCTGCACGAAACCATTGGCACAATGTGGGGTGTTGGGTTTGGTAAGCATCGCCCAACATTTGGTGCTAACAGAAGCAGATAGTACCATCTACTGTCATATGGTAGCTCAGTCATATCTAACTAAGACCTGCCAGTGTGTATCATACAAAACGCTCCTCACTACCCCATTTGAAAAATGGAACACATAGGAGTCTAGTCTAGACAGCCCACACAGGTATACTATGTATAATGCTGCTGCCAGAATGACAACACAAAAGTCCATTACGAAAAATACAGTTCATCGTCATGGAAATCACTAGAAAACCAGCAGCCATACATTACTGCATAAGGCAAACCCAGTTAGTTCAGCGACCTGCCAGCCACCATTTTTTTTAACTTGCAGTTCTCTCTACAAACAACCACAAACAGATGTAAAAGCAGTCCACACGAAATTCACAGCACAGTGTCGCTCCACGCACTCAACTCAGTAGCTGAGCGACAGAACCATGCACTACCAGTCTAACATGAGAAAAATGCATAAGCAAACCATAGCCACAAGCATAAAAGCTCCAGAGATGAACTGGTTGCTATGGAAGCTACACCTAACACACCTGGGAGACTGCAGTAATGCTCACCTCCATGAGGACCCATACATCTTTCGTGGATGACACTTCTGAAGGGGGCTAGGCCTGTGCCTGGAACATAAATAAGTTCATGTAGACATGGATGAAGTTTTGAAGAGAAATACAAGTAGAGTGCAAAACATACTAGAACACAAGATGTGAACTCTTGGCCATTTACCATGCATACCTGCTAACCTCTAAGGTGGTATCATTTGTGGTATGCTTCAATTAAAACATCAAATACAGGGGTTATCTGTTGGATCTCCTCCCTAGAACATGCTGGTGTGGGAAATGAGCACAAGGACAGATTGACTGAGTCTGCAAAATTGGGTGGTGCACAATAAGGCAGATGTGGATGGGACCCTTTGGGATCATGTGTACAGTGTAGAAGAACAGATAAATTATCATAGCCTAGAGAGAATGGTGGACAGGGAGTGACCATGGGATCTGGTCAGCACTCAGTACTCTGAGGATAGGCCAGACAGACACATAATCAGACTGCAATTGATACCATTAGTATTGGGACTCTTCACTGGCTGGTGAAGATGAGGATGGAGCACTTATGGTAATGTCCCTAGTGCTGTGATGTAGATTCTTGGCTCAACTCGTGAGAGACAAAACCCTGTATACCATGCAGGCATAATTACTTACAACACATAGACATAAAAAAGACAGGTATGGCATGAATGTGTGTTGTCCCTGAGACATTTCGTCTTATACACAGAAAGAATGTTAAACAGGTTGAAGAACTGCCTCGACTGAGCATCTACTGAACATTAATAAATAATCTGGAGGTCAGCATGGCAGAATGGATAAAAGCACTCACTCTTTAACTTCCAGTGTGCTGATGCCAAGGTAAAGGGTTCAACCCCTACACACTGTCAATTGGACTAAAATGAGTTCTCATCCTTGACTTGGGGACATAAATTGCAAGTACCTGAAAGGTTCAACTTCGGCATGCATTTGTGTAAGATTTTCTTCCTACAAACAGATCCTGTCTTAGGTAATAAACTCTATCTACCCATGGGTAGTTGCTCTTTCCTAACAATTTTGCTAAGGGTTCAGCCTCATGGCCTACTCTTTACAATTTCCAACCGCCATTTAATTTTTTAACAAGCACAACTTGCACACGTGACTTCCTGTATTTGAAATCTAAATAAGAAATCTCACAAGATGTCTGAACCACTAATTTCTTGTTTCTTTATAACTTCAATGCATGGAGTGGTACCTATTTTTCTAACAATATCATTTGTAATGTGTTTCTTCAAGTGAACATGGCAAACTGTAACAATTCAGTTCCCAAACTAATCGACCATTTCACCAACTTACCTGGTCCTACCATGATCAAGGGAATGCTGGGGTCATTTGGAAACTTAATTGTTCCTTGCTTAACCCAGATTGGAACTGAGAAGGCTTTCTCATCAGGGGTGAGGCTTGACAACCATGTTGAACACACACCTCGCCGCGGCCGATGCAGTTTTGTCCGGTAATTGACAACAGCCATCAGTACATGAAGTTCATTAGGGTGAGCCTGGAAGGTCAAGCATTAATTATTACTAAATTCAAATTGTAAATACGAGTGAATCAAGATTGAAGTAAAGACACTGATGCTGGGCAGGACAAACATTGAGAAAACCTGATATTAGTTAGTTAGTCAACAGATCATTCCCATTCACATCGAGCTATCAGTCCCTAAGTGCTGAGATCCCCTCCTCAGTATCTCGCTCAGTATGTAGTGACTGATGACACCAGTTCCATGTAGGATACCTGTACTTCTTTGGCTCTCCTCATGGTACTCATGTCTAGCTTTACCTTGTTTGACTTGGTGTTCTTGCAGTGTGGTCAAAATTGCAGTCACATATTGCCCTTGAGTCATTTGCTCATCCTGCCTCCCTGGGGGTGTTCATGATGTCACCTTGGTCCATTGTTCATCCACTCCCCACGGCAGACAAGCCTGCAAGCATATCTGCTTATTCATTTCCTCTTACACTCAAATGCCCTGGCACAAAAATGACACAGACATTAGTCAGCTTTGGCCTGCTCAGAGATTCAAACCACCACCTTATAGCCCGACCCATCTCAATCTGCCTTAGCATACTCATAGAATCGCTGAGAAAATATACATGGGTGGATGTTTGTGTCTCCGGCCAGGCTACTACCTTTTTTTACTGTGATGATCTCCACGGTTAAACTGCTCGTAGCCAAGGCAAAAGCTAGTATATCCAGGCACTGCGCTGTCTATAATCCACAGGACCAACAAACAGAGAGAGCCAGTTTGATACCCAACCCCAGAGTAAGATGGAAAGAAATAAGCCAGACTGATACTCAACCCCAGAGAAAGATGGACAGAAAGAAGCCAGTCAATACCAAATCCCAGAGAAAAATGGACAGAAAGAAGCCAGTTTGATACCCAACCCCAGAGAAATTTGGACTGAAAGAAGCCTGTTTGATCCTGAGCCCTAGAAAAAGATGGACAGAAAAAAGCCAGTTTGATACCCAACCTCAGAGAAGGGTGGACAGAAAGAAGCCAGTTTGCAGGGTGGCATGACATTACCACATCACCCACCGAGTGGTGGCTGGTCTATGCAAATATGGATAGACCCAAAGCTCCCAAAGGTGTGTCAAAGGGTCGTCTGTGTTACTTGTATGACTTTCTCTACACTGACAAAGAAGGCTTCAATGCTGCAAATCAATGTTACCTTTGGAGATGAAGCAATAGAAAATGCCCTTGGCTGAATTGCAGGAATCAAATCAAATAAATATTCAAAAGGGACTCTGGCGGTGGTCTTGTGGAAATCTTGCAGCACCTGAAACAGAATAATGTACATGCATTATTCCTAATTAAAGTCTACTTCAAAGACAGCATGCAGAATAATCAGCATACAGACATACACTAGAATTAAAACTAAATGTGTAGTTCAAATAATCAAATTTCAACAATGCCATGTATAAAACATGTCTCTCAAGAAAACTGTACCTTGTAATACTGAGAAAAAAAACATACACCACAAACCTTAAAGGAAGAAAGGGGCATAAAAGAAGTGATCTTGGAACAGTTACAGAAGAACTTGTAGTAAGTAAGAATAGCAAGTAAAACAAAGTAAACGACCTTTTACATGAAGCACTGAGCATATGGTGCTAGCCCCATATTTGTATAGACCAATCAGAGAGGGATAAGTTCAACGGTCAATAATATCATACCAACGGCCTTTACTTCCCACGACATTTTCTAGAACCCATTTTTGGCTGGGTTGACCTCAGGATTCACCATGCTCTGGTATATTTATGTTTAAAACACTACAGTGAGGACTTTTCATGCTCTGGTATAAATATAAAATTACTACAGTGAGGGTGTGACATGCTCTGGTATAAATATAAACATGAATACTACAGTGAGGACGTGGCACGCTCTGGTATAAATATAAACATAATTACTACAGTGAGGAAGTGACATGCTCTGGTATAAATATAAACATAAATACTATAACTGTATGGGTATGTTAAATGTTAGTTGCATGTCCTATACAGGAAGTTGCAGTCAACCCCAGAATGTATTGGCTGTTTGTTATTTTTAGGTAGTTTTATATTCAAAAGTTTGCCATGCCTTCTGGAATAGCCAATGCTATAAGATTGTGAAAATAAATGCAAAGCAATCTGCTCCCAAATCGCCCGTGGCTGTCTTCAAACTGGGATTGTGAAAAATGCAGTCACTACATAAACAGAAATACTATAACTGTAAGGATATGACAACCTCTAATATAATCATAAACAGAAATACTATAACTGTAAGGATATGACAACCTCTAATATAATCATAAACAGAAATATGATAACTGTAAGGATATGACAACCTCTAATATAATCATAAACAGAAATACTATAACTATAAGGATATGACAACCTCTAATTTAATTATAAAGAGAAATACTATAACTGTAAGTATATGACAACCTCTAATTTAATTATAAAGAGAAATACTATAACTGTAAGGATATGACAACCTCTAATTTAATTATAAAGAGAAATACTATAACTGTAAGGATATGACAACCTCTAATTTAATTATAAAGAGAAATACTATAACTATAAGGATATGACAACCTCTAATTTAATTATAAAGAGAAATACTATAACTGTAATGATATGACAACCTCTAATGTAATCATAAACAGAAATACTATAACTGTAAGGATATGACAACCTCTAATGTAATCATAAACAGAAATATTATAACTGTAAGGATATGACAACCTCTAATGTAATCATAAACAGAAATATTATAACTGTAATGATATGACAACCTCTAATGTAATCATAAACAGAAATACTATAACTGTAATGATATGACAACCTCTAATTTAATTATAAAGAGAAATACTATAACTGTAATGATATGACAACCTCTAATTTAATCATAAACAGAAATAGTTAGTTAGTTAGTTAGTTAGTCGACAGATCATCCTCGTTGCACATCGAACCATTCAGTCCATAAGTGCTCGGATCCCCTCCTCAGCAAATCCCGCAGCGTGTAGCGGCTAACGACGCCAGTTCTGTGTTGGTTTATCAATCTTCTTTGGCTTCCTGCGTAGTGTTTTTGTTTGGCCACCCCTCTTTTAATTTGCTGCTCTTGCAGTCTGGCCATTGTTGTAGATTCACAGTCATCACTTGGTTCTCGCAAAAGTCTCACTTCTCGTAGAGCATTCAGAATGTCAGCCTGGTCCATGGCGCGTCCGCCCTCCACAGTAGCCTCACCTGCGAGCTTGTCAGCCCGCTCATTTCCTTGTACTCCCGCATGCCCTGGCACGAAGATGAAACTAATCTTTGCCAGCCGAGACCGCTTCAGAGGCAGCAACCATTCTCTTCGGATCGACCCCTCCTCTAACCTCTTGATCATGTTCATTGAGTCGCTAAGGAAACAAGCCCTAGTGAATGTCTGTGTCTCGAGCCATGTTATTGCTTTACTTACTGCCATGACTTCCATGGTCAGGCTACTTGTGGTTTCAGTGAAAGCACCAGAGTCCTCCTTCACAATTCTCCCTCCGGCCCGAGCTGTAAAGGCCCATGAGCTTCTCACATGTCGGACGACTGACCCATCTGTGTAGATGACCGCGTCACCGTCTAGCGAATTCTCGAAAATGAACGCTTGTACTTCAGCCTCAACAGCAGCCGGATTTTCTTGTCTGCATTTTCTATCTAGTTGGATGCAAACTGAAAAGGATGTGCAGAAGTCTGTTGGCACTTGCACCCACTCCTCGCCAGGTTCTAAGTCCTCAAGTGAACACACCTGTTGAAGAATGTCTTCGGCTTGACCCATCCACGACCGTCCTCTTTTTAACCTGCTGCCCTTCACCTTCCTAATTTCACTATGCAATGGATGTTGTGTGTTTGCGTTAATTCTGAGGTAGGCGCGTGCCCTGCAAACTTGTATTCTCTCTTCAATGGTTGGAAAATCAAGAAGGTAGCGCATCGCCCTGCATGCTGTATTTCTTGTACATCCAAGAATAATGCGCATAGCTTCATTCTGTATCCTTTCCATCCTTTCTAACTGCTTATGGCTGAGAGTCATAAACAGAAATACTATAACTGTAAGGATATGACAATCTCTAATTTAATCATAAAGAGAAATACTATAACTGTAGGGATATGACAACCTCTAATATAATCATAAAGAGAAATACTATAACTGTAAGGATATGACAACCTCTAATGTAATCATAAACAGAAATACTATAACTGTAATGATATGACAACCTCTAATGTAATTATAAACAGAAATACTATAACTGTAATGATATGACAACCTCTAATGTAATTATAAAGAGAAATACTATAACTGTAATGATATGACAACCTCTAATGTAATTATAAAGAGAAATACTATAACTGTAATGATATGACAACCTCTAATGTAATTATAAAGAGAAATACTATAACTGTAAGGACATGACAACCTCTAATATAATCATAAAGAGAAATACTATAACTGGAATGATATGACAACCTCTAATGTAATTATAAACAGAAATACTATAACTGTAATGATATGACAACCTCTAATGTAATTATAAACAGAAATACTATAACTGTAATGATATGACAACCTCTAATGTAATTATAAAGAGAAATACTATAACTGTAATGATATGACAACCTCTAATGTAATTATAAACAGAAATACTATAACTGTAATGATATGACAACCTCTAATATAATCATAAACAGAAATACTATAACTGTAATGATATGACAACCTCTAATGTAATTATAAACAGAAATACTATAAATGTAATGATATGACAACCTCTAATGTAATTATAAACAGAAATACTATAACTGTAATGATATGACAACCTCTAATATAATCATAAACAGAAATACTATAACTGTAATGATATGACAACCTCTAATGTAATTATAAACAGAAATACTATAACTGTAATGATATGACAACCTCTAATGTAATTATAAACAGAAATACTATAACTGTAATGATATGACAACCTCTAATCTTATATATAAAAGGCGATCTCCGTCCGTCTGTCTGTCTGTCTGTCTGTCTGTCCGTATGTCCTTTATGCGCTCGCGAACGGCCCATCCGATTGAGATGAAATTTTCTACACGCCTTCCTTTCATTCCAGAGCAGCCAACTGTCATATTTTTTTTTTCTTCTTCCTCCTCCTCCCTCCTCCCCCTCCCAAAATACGTACGTCCAGGAAATGGTCTTCTACATAGACACTTCTCTCTGAGGTCCGCGATAACATATTAACCTGGTGGGATGGCAATCAATCATCCTACTACCTCCTCCCTCCTCCTCCCTTCTCCTCCTCCTCCTCTCCCTCCTCCTCCTACCCTCTTCCTCTTCCCCTCCTCCCTCTCCCTCCTCTTCCTCCTCCATCCTCCTCCTCCCTCTTCCTCCTCCTCCTCCCTCTTCCTCCTCACTCCTCCTCCTCACTCGTCTTCCTCCTCCCTCTACCTCCTCCCTCCTCCTCCTTCTTCCTTCTCCTCCCTCCCTCTACCTCCTCCCTCCTCCTCCTTCCTCCACATCCCTCCTCCTCCTCCTACCCTCTTCCTCTTCCCCTCCCCCTCCTCCCTCTACCTCCTCCTTCTTCCATCCTCCTCCTCCCTCTTCCTCCCTCTCCCTCCTCCTCCTCCCTCTTCCTCCTCCTTCTTCCATCCTCCTCCTCCCTCTTCCTCCTCCTTCTTCCTTCTCCTCCCTCCTCCTCCCTTTTCCTCCCTCCTCCTCCCTTTTCCTCCCTCCTCCTCCTCCCTCTACCTCCTCACTCCTCCTCCTCCCTCCTCCTCCTCCTCCCTCTACCTCCTCCCTCCTCCTCCTTCTTCCTTCTCCTCCCTCCTCCTCCCTTTTCCTCCCTCCTCCTCCTCCCTCTACCTCCTCACTCCTCCTCCTCCCTCCTCCTCCCTCTACCTCCTCACTCCTCCTCCTCCCTCTTCCCTCCTCCTCCCTCTACCTCCTCCTCCTCCCTCTTCCTCCTCCTTCTTCCATCCTCCTCCTCCCTCTTCCTCCTCCTTCTTCCTTCTCCTCCCTCCTCCTCCCTTTTCCTCCCTCCTCCTCCTCCTCCTCCCTCTACCTCCTCCTCCTCCACCTCCCTTTCCTTCCTCCCTCCTCATTCTCCCTCCTTCCTCCTCCTCCTTCCTTCTTCTCCCTCTGCCTCCTCCTTCTCCTCCTCACTCCTCCTTCTCCTCCTCCCTCCTTCTCCATTCTTCTCCTCCTCTCCCCTCTTCCCCTCCTCCCTCTCCCTCCTCTTCCTCCTCTTCCTCCTCCCTCTTCCTCCTCCTCCTCCCTCTTCCTCCTCCCTCTCCCTCCTCCCTCTTCCTGCTCCCTCTTCCTCCCTCCTCCTCCTTCTCCCTCTGCTCCTCCCTCCTCCTCCTCCCTCCCTCCTCCCTCCTCCTCCTTCTCCTCCTCCTCCTCCCTCCTCTTCTTCTCTCCTCCTCCCTCCTTCTCCC